>BQNB010116193.1:0-21409 GCA_026074375.1 Tanacetum coccineum
AAAATATAATATTTTCAAAAATTTAGAAAATAAATATATGAGTCAAAATAAATAATGACCTTAAATTCGGGTTCTTACATATAATTATTAGAAAATTATAACACAATTTATGACAAAAATGAGCATCGCATCGTTAGCCCTCAAATATACATAGCCTGATCAACTATATATAATTCAGGAAGGACCATGCACATACTTGTAGCCGTCGATTATCTTTCCAAATGGGTTGAAGCCAAGGCGCTCCCCACCAACGATGCTAGAGTAGTTGTCAAAATTTTAAAATCCCTTTTCTCCTAATTTGGTGCACCGAGAGCTATCATAAGCGATCGTGGGACCCATTTCTGTAACGACAAATTTGATAAAGTTATGTCTAAATATGGTGTCACACATCGTCTTTCTACCGCTTACCACCCTCAAATGAGTGGTCAAGTTGAAGTCACGAATCGAGGTCTCAAAAGAATCTTAGAAAAGACGGTAGAAGAAAACCGTGCCTCATGGTCAGACAAGTTAGACGATGCATTGTGGGCATTTAGGACCGCTTAAAGACTCTAATCGGATGCACGCACTACAAGCTAGTTTATGGAAAATCGTGTCATTTACCAGTCGAGCTAGAACACAAGGCATATTGGGCTCTTAAGCATGCCAACTTCGATCTCAAAACCACGGGTGATCATCGAAAGCTCCAACTCAACAAACTTAACGAGCTTCGAGATCAAGCTTATGAGAATTCATTAATCTACAAGGAGAAGACGAAGAAACTTCACGATTCCAAGATAAAGAACCGAATCTTCAATGTTGGTGATCAAGTCTTGCTTTTCAACTCCCGATTAAAGATTTTCTCCGGAAAGCTTAAGTCCCGATGGTTTGGACCTTTCACAATTACCGAGGTTTATCCTTATGGTACTGCCAAGTTGTCTTATGCCGACGGTTCGAATTTCAAAGTCATTTGTCATCGTCTTAAGCATTACTATAGAGGGGATACACCACCATTGGTTATCCCGGATCTCCAAACTTTCCCTAAGAACAATTAAATTCAGGGATCGAGTCGAGCTTGTGACTCGGTGACCAAAAACAAGCCGCTTCGTGGGAGTTCACCCCATGCTTATCCATTTTCTTCTTATTTTCTAAATGTGTTATGATGTGTTGTGGCTATCCTCTTCCGGTTTCTTGTTATTTGTTGTGATTGTTGCAGGATTGACCCAACAATTTCTGAAGACTCCCGTGTACGGTGTTGTATCCCGTTTATCCGATATCCTTTCATCTTATCGATTCACGTTTATCTTTGCATACTTAATAAACGGCTTAGATTTTCGTAGAACCCGACCTTAAACATTGAGGACAATGTTTCGTTTTAGTTTGGGGAGGGAATCTATCGATTTGATGTTACCTGCTTATTGTTTTGTTCTCACGTACCCGTTTTCCCACAAAAATAGCAAATTTTTTAAATTTTTAAGTTCTTATTTGTAGGAAAAAAAAATGAAAAAAAAAAAATATATATATAAAAATATTAGTAGTTAATTTAAAAATAAAGTGTTAAGACAATAATGTAGGTTTTCCGTTGGTAAGAATAAGAAGTAATTTTTTGACCCGATCGAACGTGTAGAGTTCTAGCTTTATCCCTTAACAATTAAGGATGATAGTTTGTGCTAGTCTCATGTAGACTTTAAACATGCTAGACGTGAAATCGTTTGAAATTGAAGGGACTTGTGCTAATCTCAATGTAGATTTTAAAATATGACAAGTTGGATTTTATATAGGCAAAGTATTTGCGAATTTCTTTATTAGAGATTTAAATTGCAAAAGAATAAAGAGAGATAATGGGTGATTACAAGTTAGGATGCTATAACAAGGTCTATTTGGAAAACTTAAAGGCTTATAAGAATAAACTTGTGGTTTTTCTTCCTGGAGTTCTTAAAATGGTTAATATAGTGTTTCTTTAATTTTTAAAATTAGGAGTTTTACTTTAAAAGTTCTAATCAACATATTTAGAGAAAAAGCTTTATCGATGATGAAGTCAACATCATTTGTAAATAAGAATTTTAGTTCAAATTTATACTTTGGTTTTCTAAAACGAAATTTTTCTATTTGCAAAAATAATGTATTGAATTAATAATATATATAAAAAAATGTAGTTGGTGAATAAAAAGGATGCAAGTTATAAATCCTTAATGTTAATAATTAATATACAAACTATATCACAATAAAGTACATGGGCATTTGTCGGTTCGCTCCCGATGTGACATCGAAAGAAAGGGTGAAGGATGTATATTTAGGGTTGATATCATAATAAGTACACGAGCTCTTGTCGGAAGCGTGGCCGATGTTTCGTCGAAAGAAAAGTGATACCAGTTCCTAGCCTAGCAAATGTAAATAGTAAATAATAATGTTGCAAGTTAGAAAATAAATAGTAAAAGTTTCATTCTCTAAAACCAAGGTATTCTTTTGAACTAACGTTTGCAAAAGTCTACAAGGCTTTTTCATCAGAAGTTCATGCGTCTCGATTATTATTCTCCGGATGGGGTGTCAAAAGCCTTAGCACTTACCCAATGACGGTGAGATACTAGAGAAGAATGTCATTAATGGGACAAGTGAGCCAATGATGTCTTAGCTAAGGAGGTTTTTGTTTGCTTTGAGTTGTGATCTTACTAAATGATTAACATATTAGCCCAAAAGGCCCATGTGTAAAGCTTGGTCAGATTTCAACTATCTAAATATGTAGATTTAATGATTTAAATTAATTTGAGCACACACTTAAATATACGATTTATGTCAGGAAGAGAAATTCACAAGTTGTAATTATAAGTAGTCTTAGCATCTTAGCTCGTACTTAACGCTGATCTTATTTTTAAGCTTAGTATGGGAAAAGTGAAAAATCAGGAATGATGAAATTATCTTTTAAGACGCTTTTCAAGTGCTTTTTTGTTCCATGATCCTAAAAATTACCAATAAGGTAATGAAAACAATATATTATGTCAACACAAGAATAAGTTGTAGTTAGGAAGGTAATTATTTAGAAAAAAAGAAAAAAAAATCATAAAAAATAATAAAAATCTTTGAAAATGGGAATTCGGGTGTTTTATAACTTGTGATCTCTTAGCTCTCTCAACAAAAATCTTTGCTACTTTTCAAAGGTTTAGTTTGGGGAAGTTTCGAGGTATTTGGTTATAAGGCATGTAATATTGCGTGAGGACACGCAATCGTTTAGTTTGGGGAATTTTGATAGGTGTAAAATACACATATCCGTTAACACCAAAAATGACCCTAAATGACCCAAAGCAGACTAAAAATGGCAAAGATATGCTTGTTTTTATGTTTTGTGTGTGCAGGTACGGATATATCAAAAATCACAAGAAAACCGTCAAAAACGGGCAAACACGGACACGAGGAACGAAAGAGCACGAAAGAAGCCAAGGATTCAAAGCCGAAGCCAAGAAAAGTCAACTATGGTCAAGCCTCAGTCAAAGAAAGTCAAACCCTAGCAAAGAAAAGTCAACCCATAAAAGATAAAAACTCAAAATGTTTCAAATCAACCCTCCAAGTTTCAGAAAGTTACCATATTAGTCCCTAAAGGCTTAATGGACCTTAAACCCCTTAAATACCCTACCCGGATCCAAAGGCCCAAGTTAAAAGCCCATTACCTTAGCCCATACCCATTTTATTAAACCACAGGGACTTAAGTTGCCAATTTCAAAAGTTGTTTTACATTACAACTTTAAATAATCAAAGAGAGGGACTGAATTTGTCAATTGTCCAAAGTTTAAAACAAATTTACCCGTTTCAGTTATAAAAAGGGCGCCAAGGGCATGTTATTATTCATCGTCTCTTCCAAGTTACCTACAGTCAAAATCAAAGGGCTTTTCTAAATTGAGGGGTGATTTAGACCATTCAAGTGATGGAGAACGCAATGGCAGGGTCAAATCAGTCTAATCAAGCACTCTTATTGGCTAACTAAAGCAAGAATCACACGTGGCTATGGCAAGAAGCACAAGAGTAGATGGATTTTGCACTAAGGGCTCTCACACAACAAACACAAGACCTCACAACGGATTGCCACGTTGGCAATCCGTGTGATCCCAAAGAGAGATCCAACGGCTCTTAATCATTTGCCAATGATTGAATGATTGAATGGTGGGGATTCAAAGGAGCGTGTGCAGCAAGGCACAGCCTAGAAGCTTCCCTGGAGTACTATAAATACCCTCACCTCTCACACACATAGCATCTCTTTTTCATGTAATTTTTCTTTTAAGTAATTTAGCTTATGAAGTTTTTAGTTTAAATGTAATTTTCATTTTAAATCTCTTGTAATCTGTTTAGTTCAATTAATAAAATTTCAATTTAGTTTTCATCACTTTGTTTCACATTCATAAGCTCTCAACTCTCATCTTACCAATAAGCTCTCATAAGCTCATGTTCAGCTCTCATGAGTCTATAAGCTCATGATTTGAGCTTAATTCAGTCCTAATCATATTTAAAATCTAAAATCAGTTTAACTAATACCTTACCTTGACTTGTGGACTATTAAGCTAATGGAAGGGGAGTCAAATGTGGAAGGACTCCCATGGACTTATACTGGCTTATTTTTAATAAGCCAGAGCTGTTGAATAAGCTCTAAGAGCATTTTAAGCCTTGTTTAGCTAGGCTCATTGTAAGTCTTCTTTAATTTTAAGTTTTAGCTTAATAATTGCTTAATTAGCTTAGATTTGCTTATTTGCTTATTAAAAGTGCTTATCTGTTTTCTTATTGCTTATTTGTGTTTTAACTTGTTTCTTAGTGCTTATAAACCATCTGTTTTAGCTTAGTATAGTTAGATCTTAGATTAGTGTTTAATTTGTCTTAAAATCTATAAAAACCAAAAAAATTAGTTAGCATAGCTTAGATTCTAGATTAAGCTTAAGTAGATTGTTGATTTATGTTTATTAAGTTTAATATAAGCTGTTTAAGATCTGGTAATGATGCTTTGTTAGAAGAAATTCAAGTTTGATAGCTTAAGCAAATTCTGTCAGCCTATAAGGAGTGTTTGGTTTAAGCTTCTTTGACCTTTAAAAGTCAAAATGACTAGTGTCTATTGCTTGAGTTAGTTTAAGTATCATTTAAAATCAGTAGGAAAAAAAACTATGAAAATGGAAAGCAAATAAGCAGTTTAAAAAGGCTGAGAGTTTAGCTCTTTGCACCAGGGGAGATTTTTAGCCAAACAACCTATGATGGGCTTTTCAAGCTTAATTTTAAGCTATCAAATGGAAACTAGAGACTAGGGGATTATGCGAGCTTAAAGAGCAGCTTATGAGCTTCTAAGAAAAGCCAATGGATTAAATCTTGGAGCAAAAACAAGCACAAAAAGGAAGCTGATAAATCAGCTTTTTGCACCAGGGGAGCTTTTGAAAATTATGGCAGACTCAAAGGGCTACTTGCAGCCCTTGAGATAAGCCACCAAATAAGCTCAAAATGGTAAACCAAGCAAAAACAGATCAAGACAAGCCCCTAATGAGCTTGTGCTCAAAAATTCATAAGCTAAAAACATGTTTTACTTACTAAAAATTGAGAATCAAAAAGCTACTTATAAACAATGAAAATTTGACTTTAAAATGTTGGCAGATTTTTGACTAAGCTAAGTGAACACAAAGAGATTTTGACTACACTACTTTGACACCAAATTAGACACTAAATCAGTCTCAAAAGCCAACTTAAACAAGCTTAACCAATTAAGCCCTTTGAATCAATATTGACACCACAGATTCAAAGGGGTGTTTCTCAAAACCTTAAAACCAATTTTTAAACTTTCAAAACTTATAAAAACTCACTTTTACTAACTTAAAAAGGTGGTATAACCTGGCCAAGTTGACCCAAAGGGTTTTGACACCACAAGTTTAAAGTGAAAGTGAGCTCAAAAACACTACTTTTTTATTTTTTTGCAATCAGTTCTCATAGCTCTTTTGAGCTATCTTTGAGTTTCAGCTAGTATTGTTTTCATTAAAAGTTTCTTAAAAAGTGTCTTATTTAAGTTTTAGTAATTAGTTTTTGATAAAAGTGAAAAAATAAAAAAGTGCAAAAAGATGGGGGTTTGCCAGACTTGAACCCACGACCTCCTTCTCACAAACCATACGTCTTACTAATTTGCTTCAATAGCTCATCCATCCATAACTCCCACCTTTTAATACTTATACACATTTTAATTCCTTTCTTTCATTATAAGCCATAGCATATAAGCTCATTTACCTAGCTTATTAGATAAGCTGGGTAAGTTTTCTTATTTTTTCCCCCAATCTATGTTATATCTTTGACTTTTCTTGAAATTTTGAGATTTTTCCATTTAGTAGATTAATTTTAATCATTTTTCTTAGGTTTTAACTTTCAAAAATACATAAAAAATAGAAAAAAGTTTTATAAAAATACAAAAAAAAAATATTTTTTACATTAGTTAGATTAAATACTTTTAGGTTTACAATCAGAAAAGTCACTTTCAACAACTTTTAGATTTTAATTTTCATTTTTGAGCTTTTATTTTTAATTTTAAAAATAGGAATTTAAGTTTTAAAATATTAAAAATAATTTTCTTTGTTTTTAAATAGTTAATATGAGACATTTCTAAGTTCAAAAATCATTTTCTCATTTTTCTTTAGGACATATATTAGCTAATTTTTTTAGATTTAAAAAATTAGATTTATTTAGTTTTTTTAATTCTTAAAAAAAATCAAAAAAATCACAAAAAAATATTTTCTTTTTCTAAAAAATTCTTTTGACCTATTTTAGGTTTATGAATTTAGTTTTTCATTTTAGAAGTTAGTAATTTAGTGTATTTGCTTTATTGTCGCGTTTTAATTTGTTTCCCGTTAATTGTTAATGTTTTAATTGTTTTTAATTGTTCATTCTTAATTGTTTCTTTATTTATAGTTATAAGATAAATAATAATAAAAATATCTTTCTTCTCATTCAATCATAATCCGAGCCTAAAACAACGGTTTTCAATTTCACAAGTCGTTGGGGAAACGACCCGGGAATCATACTTCCCGGTTAAATATATGTATTATATATTATATATATCTTTTAGAGTGAGCTTTTCTTAAGGGAGAACTTTAAGAAAAGTTCTTAATACTCTTTCGGAATAGTTATATTATAAATATTTTGCGTGTATAAAAATAACAATCAAAAGGTGACAAATCTTAAACCGTTCAGGAGACAATATTCATTTGCTATCGCTGGTACTTCTGGAACAAGGTCTAACCAATCTTAGGATATATAGAGGGAAATAATGTCATTCAACAAAGATTGTGAAGGTGTTTAAAATAAAAACTAGCCAAAGAGGAAGGTCACATGGCAAGACATTGCCCAAAAGCCAAATAAAAAAGAGATGCTAACCTGGGTTCAGGATTAAGTTCATTTTTTTTGGTTGAAGCACAAGGATCTGGTTAAAAGGGTTCAGAATGAGAGGAATTGAATTTTTTTGGCAGACCCGCAGTTGCAGAAGGGTCCAGTTACAACAACGGTCGATTACACACAATGTAACTTATCAAGCAGATGATTTGGATGCGTATGATTCTGACTGTGACGACTTCTCTACAGCCAAGGCAGTTCTTATGGCCAATTTGTCTAGTTACGGATCAATGTACCTCTCAACCTGAGGTAACTCACTCCTGAAAACACTCATAATGATATGGCTAAATCAAAGTATGGCAAGAGATTGCCTATTCTGAACAACTCTCTTGTTAATTTACCAGAGAATGAGATAACAAGTGATAGCAAATACATTCCTTATTCTCAGTACTCTTTAAACCAAAATGCAGCTGTTCAGGATTAAAACTTTCTTCTGCACAACAAGATGCGCATGATCTTATTTGTGTTTGAACCTCACATAAGTTCACTAATTGTAACAAAGGTCAATAATGGATAATCTAATTGCCAATGAAGTACCTTATTCTGCAAGAGCTGAAAGATACAAAATGGGTAAAAATTCTTGCTAGGAAGAAAGAACAAAATGTGTAATTTTTTTTATTTTGTTTTTTTGTTTTTTAATAAAAATTTTTTTTTTTTTTTGAAAATTAAAAATATAAAAAATTTAAAAAAATTTTGTTTGATTTAAGTAACTCGTGAAAAGAAAATAAAGGATGATATAAATCGGGAGTAAAAATTCACAGTTGTGGTGAAAAAGTAATTAAATATCTTAAACAAACTCTTTCTGAACAATCAAAGGAAAAGAAATTGTTAACAAAAACATTTAATGTTTTAAAAAACGAATCCAAGGAAAAGGAAGCTAAGAATATTGATAAAGAAATTGCTTTGGAAAAAAAGTTAAAGAACTGGACAATATTGTTTATAAAATGGGTCAATCCGCGCAAACTGTGCATATGTTCACGAAAATACAAGTTTTCTATGATAACAACCTGAAACAAGCTCTTGGTTAACAACATCCTTTCTATCTTAAGAAATCTCAGCAGATTAGGCCAATGCTTTATGATGGTATTGTTATTGCTAAGGAAACCAATGTGATTTCAATTGCTGATTCAGAAGAGACTTTGATGCTTGAGGAAGAGAGTCGATCAAAAATGCTTTTAAAACAAAGTGATCCAATGGTCTTAGAAAAGAAAGTTAACATTAAACCAATTAATTATGCTGAGTCAAATCGATTATCTGAAGATTTTGGTAAACGTTTTTTCCCACAACAAGAATTGTCTGATGAACAAGCTTTTCGGTTACAAACTTCACACCCTAATACTGACCAATCTGCTTCTTCGCCTGTCAATATTGAGGCTCCCCAAGAACTTTCTAAGGTAAGTGATTCGCTAGAATCTATATATACGTAATAATAAAATATATAATATGATGGAAAATTACCAAATTACCCTTGAGGACAAAGGTAAAAAGGAAAATCTTCAAAAATATATATAATATAATACGTATATAAACCGGGAAGTATGATTCCCGGGTCGTTATCCCCCAACGATTTGTGAAATTGAAACCACGTTTGATGCTCGGACAATGATTTGAATTGGAAACAAAGATTGATTTGATTATCTACTTTTAAAAATTAAAATAAACAAATTATAACAATTAAGCACGAAGACAAATAACGGGAAACCAAATTTTAACTAAAAACGCAAAACGGGACCCCTAAACGGCAATTAAAAAAAACTAATTTTTCAAAATTAAACCTAAAATGAATTTTTCTTTTTAAATGGACTCTAATTGACTAAAAAGTAAGTTTAAAGAAAACTAGAACAAAAACGGAGTTGAAATGAGCTTTAAAACACGAAAAACGAGAACGGGAACAAATCCCGTTCTTTAAAAATCGAAATTTTGCAAATTAGACCCTACGAAAGCAAAACTAATTTTCCTATAAACTTTATGATAAAAGAAAATTTTCTAAAAAAGATTTATATTTTTTTGATTATTTTTCTATTTTTTATGATTTTTTAAAGTTTTTAATGAAAATAAATGTTTAAAAATACTAAACTAATTATAAAAATTCTAGAAAAAATACAGAAAATAGCTTATACTAATTAGACCACCACAAACAGTGTGAAAAAAGACATAGATGAGATTAAGACCATAAACATAGAACTGGAACATAGGTGCCAAACTAATTGCTAAAAATGAGCAATTGGAAAAAGACCCTTATAAACAACTATATGATTTAATTAAACCATCACGTGTTCGTTCTAAAGAACATGCTGAATCTTTGGTTAATCAATTAAATCAAAAGTCTATTGAAATTACTGATTTAAATGCTCAACTTCGGGAAAAGGTTTTTGTCATAACAACATTAAAAATGATCTTAGGAAATTCAAAGGAAAGGATATAGTTGACAATGCTGCCCAAGTGTCAAATGCTACCACTATTGCTCCAGGGATGTATAAGCTTGACCCAGTAACTTTGGCTCCTAAGGATAAGAATAATAGGGAAACTCACACATACTACCTTAAGCACACTATAGAACAAGCTGCTATTCTTAGGGAGATAGTTGAACAAGCCAAATTACTAAAACCTTTAGATAGTGTATCTTACTCTGCCTGTAAGTATGTTAAGCTGATTCAAGAGTTGCTAGGATATGCTAGAGATACTTGCCCTGATATCCACAAACCTAGTGAGAAACTAGTTGCTGTCACGCCTATCAACAAAAAGAAAACAGTTAGGTTTGCTGAACCCGTCATATCATAAAGCACATCCTAAAAATAGTTAGGCTCTTCCTAAACAAATACCAAATAGACCACTAATAATTATGTGTCAACTTCTACAAAGATTAACCGTCCTACTAATCTAGTAGTCAAAGTCTACAGACCAATACAAAGAAATGGGATTGAAAAGGATCCTGCAGATTTCAAGTAGTACCCAGAAGAAGAATAAAGTAGAAGACCACTCTAGGATCGTTAAGTCTTGTTTAACTAAACCGAATTGTGTTGTTGAACCATCTGGAAATGCACATGTGCAACATTCCAAATTAAATACAAATTCTGAGCTAATGTGCATTAAAATGTAATAGTTGTCCTATGTTTGCTGCTAGACTTGAATTTGTACTTTTTTTTGAATTTGTTTTTTGATATGAATACGATTCCAAATCTAAGTCTGTTAAGATACTAAAAAGAAAGAAGAATGAAAACCTTACAGAAAAGTGTTTTACCAATATAATATAACTGGAGACCCCAGGAAGGAACTTTCACTTATTTGGAAATGCGTGCCCGTTTAACTAGATTAACCGCCACTAATGTAAAGTGCCTCTTAGAACCCATTCCTCTAGAAGTAGTTGCACAAAAATTCTATAGTAATCTAAGGTTTAACTAGAGACCTAGGTAACTAAGACAAAGTTCTAAATAGCAAAACCAAGATTGCAATAATCTATGATTTCTAGACAAATGGAACCACAGTACCATCTCAGGTATCCATACTTCAGTTGCTCCATTCTTCGATCTTCTCTCGTCGTTCTCTGTTTCCAAATTGTTTGTGGTAATTTGGACTCCGGATGCACAAAGCACATACTGGAGATCGCTCTCCCACTCACAGCTCACCAGTTTTAGTTCACAAGTTTCTCCGGTACTACGGTCAGTTCTATAACGACCCAAATTACAAAGATTATGGTGTTAATATGACTATCAAATAAGTAATATCACATCTTCGTGGTCAAATTCATGCGACGCAGATCTGAAGTAGCTTTCAGAAAACACACGTCTGATGTTATATGGAGAGGAAGTGAGGGAGTCTTGAAGTTGTTGTTTTGGATTTACGTTCTCATTGATCGATGAAACCAACCTTATACATAGTCAATTGGTGATATGATGCGTCTTCTTGTCTCTCCAATTATCATCTCTATCTCTGTTCAAAACCTCAAAGACCAAAATCCTGGTCTATGCACCGACGATTGTCACATTTGAACTTTGGTGCTATTAATCATTTGGCTAAAAATGGTCTTGTACGAGGGTCTTCCCCAAATTGAAAATTTGAAAAAATCATCTGTAATTTCGGTAATGTGCAATGGGCAAAAGCAAGAAACAACACATAAACTCTAAACCGGAAGACACCAATCCATGGAAAAACTATAAGCTTCTGCAACATGGAAACTTTGTGGGCCAAGGTGCGTGTTATGCAAGTAGTGCGAGAGATCGGTGGAAGGAGGGGGAAGGGGAGCTAGCTGTGACTTCTGGTTCTATTGTGTGGGAGCAACATTACTGAATAACACACGACTGAGCTATTTTCATGGTAAGGGATGGATTGATTTAGCGGGAGTCAATCTGATGGTTTCGGAGTAATTCGTGATACACATGCAGTATCAAAGATGAAGCTCACTGATTTCATAATCCAGTTTTCTGAAGATGATACAAGTTATATTAATGCACATGTCATAACATTTGTACAGATAATGGAACTGAGTTTGTCAATCAAACTCTGCTAGCTAGTATGAAGTGTTGCATCTCCTCATAAACACAGTTACGCGCCTCCCATACTTCAAAAAATGGTACATTGAAAGCAAAAACTTAACTCTATTGAAGTCGCTCAAACAATGTTAATCTACACAAAAGCTCCTTTATTTCTATAGGCCGAAGCAAACGCTACCGCATGTTACACCCAAAACTGATCCATTATACGGCATCGCCATGGAAAAACTCCTTATGAGCTCTTACATGACTGAAAACCCGATCTATCTTACCTTCATGTCTTTGGAGCACTTTGCTATCCAAACAATCGATAGTAGGATTTGGGCAAACTTCAGCTTACAAGCTGAAATAGCATTTTCCATAGATATTGCACCCAAGAAGAAAGCTTAACGTATTTACAACCAACGTACCCGAAAAATCATTAAAACTATCCATGTCGATTTTGATGAGCTGATGGTAATGGCTTCTGAACAAATCAGTTTAGGACCCGGACTTCAATTTATGACTCCTGCAACATCCAGTTCAGGACTCGTTACAAACCCTAATGCCTCAACAACCGTGTAATCCACCAACCAAGAGAAATTGGTTTTCGTTGTTCCAACCTATGTTCGATGAATACTTTAATCCTCCAACTATTGTTTCTCTCTATTTCAGTCGCTGCTGCACCATACTTTGATTAGCCAATTCACCATGTGTCAACGTCAATCGACCAAATGCTCAATCAACAAGTATCCCATTAACACATGAAAAAGAACAACTCTAATTAATTCTCAGGTTTTGAAGAATCACCTAAAAATACCACATTTTCATAAAAAGAAATAGATCCACTTCACGAATCTCTTCATGATACTCGCTTCTCAAGGGATCTCATCTAATGTGAGACCAATACACACTCTATTTGAATCACTTGGTAGATGGAAATAAGGGCGCATCCTATAGCAAATGTAATCGAAAATCCTTCTTGTTCTGTCTCCACCAGAAAGCAACTACAAACTGATGCCATGTGGTGTTATTTTGATGCCTTCCTAACTTCATTCAAACCAAAGAACTTAAAACAAGCAATGACACACCCGTCATGGATCGATTCAATGCAAGAAGAAATTCATGAATTTAAAAGGCTACAAGTTTAGGAATTGGTGCCGTGTCTAGTTAAAGTCGAATTTGGTGGGGTACTGAATAATAAGGCTAGATTAGTTTCTTAGGGATTCAGGCAAGAGGAAGGAATCGATTTCGAGGAATCATTTGCACCGGTTGCAAGAATAGAGGCTATTTGTATCTTCGTAGCTAATGCAGCCAACAAGAATATGACGATTTTCCAAATGGATGTAAAAATGGCTTTCTTAAATGGCGAGCTCAAAGAAGAGGTCTCACGTTCTCACAAATGGATTGAAGATCAGGAACAACCCATCGCATTGTATAAGCTCAAAAGGCCCCAGTATCGTCTTAAACAACACCACGAGCATGGTACGACATCTTCAAGTTTTCCTGAACCTTTCAAAATAACAATTCTCTAAAGGTGCAGTTGATCCCATCACTGTCCACATGGAAACAGGAAACGACTTATTACTGGTATAAATTTATGGTTTGACGATAAATTTTTGCATTCACGAATACTGCTAAGTGTAATTGAGTTTGCTAATCAAATTCGACCCATAAGTTTCAAGATGTTGAATGATGGCAGCGATGTCCATTTTATTTTACGATTATTCAAAATCTCTCAAAGTCCAAGAGGCAACTTCTGTACACAATCAAAATATCTTCTGAAATAATTAAAAAAATATGGTTTGTCTAACTAGTGAATTAATTGCTAGACACACCTTTGCGTTTAAAAGAATAAACGAGTATGAAGATCTACAAGGACACCAGTTGATGCTACACTTTACCATGGCATGATTGGATCCTCATGTATCTGACATCCAGTAGACCTACCATTACTTTAATGCCGTTCTGTTTTATGTGCCTGGTATAACGAAAGCACTACCGAAAAGCACTTAATATGCAAGGATTTCGAAATTAGGAGATCTTATCGATACCCAATAGGTAACACATTAACATGGGTTATTATCTGGTATTCGAAGAGACCGGTAATTCTCTAACAAACATATGCAACGTTATGATCATTGGCTATAGGACACTAGACGCAGTACATCAGGAAGCGCTTAATTCTTAGGTAATAAACTTGTTAGCTGGTCTTCCAAGAAGAAAAAGAGCATTACGATATCGAGTACAGAGACTGAATATATTGCCTTATCTGGGTGATTGTTGCTCCAAAATCCTATGGATGTGACGCGTCATACACAGACTAACAGCATTATGGTTGTTCAATCAAAAATAGATCCTCGTACTAGCGTACAACAAAAGTGCAATTGTGCTCTACTTATGGCGTGCACACAACGAGTAGTTCAACACTCAAGACGCTATAAGCTACCATCTTGATGAGTTACGCAATATCCATTAATATTCTATATAGGAGCCAAGGTGGCGAGAATGATAATGAGGTCGGAACGATTATCTTTGTTGTCGTGGTATACTCGAAATATGACAAGCTAGGCCTGAACGATCTTTACCAAAACCCATTATCCAATAAACTAGATTTCTAATTTTCTAATGATCGCGAATAATAAGCTCGTAAGAGCAAGCAATGTGCTCACGAAAATGCTATCAACAGGTTGCTTGCTAAAATATGGGTAGGGAGACGAGTCTAAGGTCTTGTGTACTCGACGAGTATAAGCCTGAATCAAAATGAGTTACATAAGAACAACGTAAAAACTCAAAAATATTATATCTTTTATATAAATTTATTTCAAAAGAGGACAAACAATTTAAAAATTAAAAAATCAAAAATAAATATAAAAATATGTATCTTGGTCATGTCTCGCTTCTGAAAATGATAACATTTACGGCCTTAGATAAATATCATGTAATAATGATATGAGGCTGTACATGAGTTTCGAGTACGAGGCGTTCAAAATGCTCTTAAAACATAGCGTCAAAGATTGCTTGCTATTTCTCAGATTCAACGCCGGTCATCATCTTAAAGGCAAGTAATTTAAAAAAAACCTTGACCTCCAAAAACAGAAATTTTATTTTTTCTCGGGAACAATTACTTCATATTCATTCACAGGCTTGTGTTTACTTTGCAACACAACCTATGCTTTCTTTCAAATAAGTGTACGTTTCAGTGCATTTATTTGTCAACATAAGAGAAATCTTATTTTTATTGGTAAAAAGCTGTCTTCATAATGAGATCAGTTATTTTCAGTCTAATTCAACAAACAATTTCTAAAACACTTCGACCACTCAAACAATGACAACAACTCTTCAATAGAACACGTCATTCTTTTGAGGGGGAGAAATTGCCATCAAATACTCTTTTAAACAGTCTATCAAAATAAGTCACGAAATAAAACAGACAAATTTTTGATAATGACATATCCAATTTAAGAGGAGTTAAATTGTATTTAACTACAAGGGCCTTAGATGTCATTTGTTTCAAACATGAAGACTAATTTGCAATTTGAGACTTAGAGAAACAGGCTTTTAAACACAGACGACCAATTTTCCAACACCTCATAGTTGAAAAAGACTTAAATGCTTGGAAATACTGACATAGTATTTAAAAAGCCTTGAAGTTGGTTCTCACAAATGATTTAAAGCTTATTAATTCTTCAAACATGATATGTGCGTACAAGGTTTTGCTAATTCCGAGGTATCAAAACCAGCAAGGGGAAGGAGTAGATACACTAGAACGTACAACAAGTACACGCGATAAAGTCCATAGCCTTCTTTCATTTTAGGCCATTTCGAGAAGACGAAAGTCATAACCATAGAGAAATTATTTTCAACCTTGTTACTTTTGGGTGCACTATTTCAACCACATAGGGGGAAGAGATGTCTTGTTATATTTAGTATGCATCATTTAAACTTCCAGGGGGAAGTGGTGTAAGAAGATAGGTTTCCTGATTTCAATTTATGTTTCCCTAAAAACCAATTACTTAATCCACTAAGCTTAGTTCTTCGAAGAGTAGATTAGTTGACTAAAAGAGGTACACATAGGTATGATAAGTATGATGATTCCTTCATTTAGTTTATTATCTTGGCAAAGAAATGTCTACATATTGGGACTAGTTGACTACGTGTATATCATTTTGACTTCTTAGAGGGAATAAATATGACATCCGGACTTATTGACTTGTGTTGCAATTTGATATCATCACTATCGTGTAAGGGAAAATACAACATTCGGGACTTATATTAACATTGTGTTCTGTTTTCAAATTAATTGTTACTTATGGATATTGGGCTTTTTATACATCAAGACTTCTTGATGCGGCGTGCAAGAAAGCTTTGCATCTACTCAAGAAAGGATTGCTGGTTCGAGGGGAAGCTAAGACAACTTCCAAAAGGAGATTATCAATACGGACTGCAGATTGCTGACATGGACAAAATGACTTTGTCCATTTACGGTTTTGAAACATTTTCAGGACCTGTCCATCATACATAATCTTGTGAATAAATAAAGTGTGAGGTGTAGACATAAAATATGCAAAATAAATGTTTGCGTATGAATTTTCAGGAATTTCTTAGTAAATTCAAATTTTTTCAAATTAACGTACTCAAATACCATATAATTCCCTCATAATATAAGGGGAGCATTAAAATGGTCCAATAATAGGCTTGATATATAATTATAACATTTTTCTCTCCGAAAGCATTAATATTATCTCTCCTCTCTCTCGAATATCCCAAATATCAAACGATTTGACATTTTTGATAAGGAGAGAAAATAATTTGATTAAAATATAGTTAACTGTATAATATGATCTTTAAGACTCAAGTGTGAACTCCTGTCCTCGTATGTGCTAAACATTTTTGGTTATCGATGCACATATCAGTGGGACATTTCTAAAATAAAACATCGAGGTACCTAAATTTTTGATTTATATCAAAGTACCTTGATCGATGTTTTTAAATGGTTTTTAGGATGTAAACAATACCAAAAGACCGACCATGTAGTTAATTACTTAGAGTTATAAGGTGGTTAGGTTTAGGTGTTCATTCCCATGATCCAACCATAATCGAAGGGATCTACCCAGGGACATTCCATTAGTTAGAATAAAAGGCCTTAGGCATGATAAAAAAGGAGAAAAAGTAAGAAAGGGAATAGTGCCGACTGAGATGGAGTTAGTACTGGAACAAACCCAACAAGGTACTAGTCATGAAGTCTCGGTAAGCACTGAAAAGGTTGAAGAATAAAAAAGAAAAGGTAAGGTAAAGGGTGAAAAGAAAGAAGCCCTCCTTACACTTAGGCAGAAACCGGAACAATACATAAACTGTCAAAAACACTAAAGGCCTCTCAAAAGACTCTTGTTTCATTTCTTATGGAGATTACACTTATTTCTATCGACTTTCTCACTCTGGGTTAGTTGGTATTGAAAAGGTAGCAGTCTGCTCTAGCCTCCGATTACTAAAACCAAATGCGCACTATTGAGTCTAGAGCCAAAAGAAATCATCTATAAATCTCATTAGGACACTTATCCAAAATATTCTTGCTAATACACATAATGTGAAAACAAGAAATATATCAAGAGTCTTACGCATTGTCCTTGTGATTTTGCCAGAACATCAGAGTGATACCTAAAAAGTACTCACAATGACGATGGGAATCCTTCCGGAGCCAACATCAAACAAGCTCTGCAGTATGTGACTTGTGAGATCCTATATGGATCAAACTTATGATTTTGGATATCGATTAGGTCCAGCTTATGAATTGATGGATGAATTTTAAAAAAGATAAAACTATTGGTGTGTCATAAAAACCATTTGCATCTTGACACACCGACTGATTTTCCTAAATCAATTTATCTTATGTCCATGGGAAGCCTCACAAGGGTATCTGGACATAGGAAAGCTGAAAAAGAATTGACGCTTATATCGGAAGATAGTAACTTACCGTTCACTTCTCACCGTGATTCTCTTTTGAGACGCTCCGGTAATAAGAACGGCTAGTACAGCTGTGAAACCCTGTCAAGAAGATTCTTTGGAATTCACTATCACAAGCATATGTAATTGATAACAGGGAACCGTGGTTATTTACAACCCATATTCGAGAGTGACAAAGCCACTTTCGTCCATACTTGTTGATTATCACTAACCCTTTCATGTAGGTAATCCCGATGGTCGCAGCTATTGGATCAAGACAAGTTCAAGATCAAAGTCCACATGCTCATAACGTTGACCGGAAAAATAAAGACTATCATGAATGCTCAGTAATGTTTCAAGACTTCCGCTACTCTGATACCGCACGTCTTTCTTGAAGTGACGAAGTATTAAAGTCAAAGACTTTCAAAGAAGTTTCCGTCACTCTAATACCGAATGTCTTTCTTGAAGTGACGAAGTGTTAAATTTAAAGAGTTTCAAAAAAGATGTCCTTATTTCAGCTATCACAAACCAAAAACAACAAAAGTATAAGCATGTCGGTCCGAAGGTCACAATACACAAGGTGCAAAAAAACACAAGATATATAATAGATTATATTTGGCTGATGTCTCAAGATCACAAACAATTTAAAATAACGAACAAGCTCCACCTAAAGTTAAAAATCACAACATCAGTTTCACAAATAAAGTCAAGAAAACAAGTCTACAGAGACAAGACTGAAGACAAAGCATAGTATGCTAGGTTTAAGTTGTTGTAAAATAGAGTGACCTCCCTTAGGGGGAGATTGCTAGGAATATGAAAAGTATCGGTCACTTCTATTATATCGTTAGATTGCTCGTAAAGTAATATTTAGAAACTAAATAGGCTAGTTAGGAAAATCCCATGGACAAGACCCATTAGCCGGCCTATTGTAAGTATAAATACCCTTTCCATGCCATAGAAAGGGTGGTTGGTTGTTTCATTATTTCACACATAGTTATACATTATTTTCTTTCACTTTCTCCCACTAAAAGCAACCTCCCACTCTCTTTCTCTCTGTAGATTTCTTCATACTTATAGGTGTGTTTAAAGATAACTTATATTTTACTGCCATCGTCAATATCATAAAGTTTCCAAAGAGATATAGGATAGAGTTAAGCTTCTTATGCAAGGCACAAAATTGTCATTACAAAAAAAGAATGATAATTGTATGAAACGAGTTTTGATAAGTTTTCATTTGTGAAGGGTGAAATACAGTATCAGTACTACTAGAGATTTGCTCAAGTAATCAATAACATGAACGTCATCAACATGTCAATGAGACCAATTCAAGTGAATACAAAGTTTCTGAACAGTCTACCGCCAGAATGGAGCAAATTTGTAACAGATGTGAAGTTGCCTAGAGATTTACCTACTACAAACTTTGATCAATTGTATTTATATCTTGAACAACATGAGGCACATGCAAATGAAACTCGCTTGTTGCGTGAATGATACTAAGATCCTTTTGCATTTGTTGCCAATTTTAATCAACTACCTCTCACATTACCAACTATCATTCTCAATACAATGCTACACGGTTTCCTCAACAGTTAAACACAATGATTCCACAAGTTCAATCTTCTCAATTATACTCACTGATGTATGCAACACCTCATCAATCATAACCACAAATCAGTCATTCATCCATTCCACCATCATAACAATACCAGTCTCCCCCCCCCCCCCTCATATGATCATCAAACGCTTATTTATTACTAATTCTTATAACTCACCTTAATCCTTCAACACAATCAATGACGAGTTTCCCTAAAGAACTTAGGTCTTGTTGTCTTATGTTTACTACTCAAGAAATTATCCTATTTGCCGGTCTCAATAAGGCAATGGCTTTCCTGACAGCTGTAGCTTCTTCGAGGTTCCCTTCAACCAACAGTCAACTTAGAACTTCCTCTAATCCGAGAAACCATGCCATTATTAAAGACGACAGGGTTACTGTGCAACAAGTTCAAGGGAGGTAAGGACGAAGTTATGCTGGTACTGGCTATAAGGGTAATGCTATTAGTTCTGAGGGAAACAATACAAGAGGACATGCAAGGGTTATTAAATGCTATAAATAACAAGTTAAGGACACATGCAACAATGAGCACTCAGCCTAAGCGACCAAGGAACGCTGTCTGGTTTAAGGAAAAGGCAATGTTGGCTGAAGCTCTAGAATCCGGTCAAATTTTGGATGAAGAGCAACTAGCATTTCTTGCAAATCCATGCATTCTAGATGGTCAAACTGCTTAGACAACAATTCCAAACACCGCTGCTTTCCAGACTAAGGATCTTGATGCTTATGATTCTGACTGTGATGATGTCTCTAATGCAAAGGCGGTTCTGATAGCCAATCTTTCCAACTATGGTTATGACATTATCTCAGAGGTTGTCTAGATTGTACTCTGGTATCTAGACTCCGGATGATCTAAACATATGACAAGGAACCACTCTCAGCTCGTAAACTTCGTTAGTAAATTTCCGGGAACTGTTAGATTCAGAAACGACCAGATTGTAAAGATTATGAGGTATGGTGACTATCAGCTGGGAAATGTAACTATCTTAAGGGTATATTATGTTGAAGGACTTGGACATAACTTGTTTTCTATTGGACAATTTTGCGACGCGGATCTTGAATTTGCTTTTCGAAAAAACATTTGCTTTATTTGGAATTTAGAAGGTGTTGACCTACTTTCAGGATCCAGATACACAAACTTGTACACAATTTCTCTTGATGACATGCTAAAGACTTCTCCTATATGTCTACTATCAAAAGCTTCAAAGACTAAGAGCTGGTTATGGCACCGTCGGTTATCTCATCTCAACTTTGGTACTCTAAACAAGCTAGCCAAAGACGGTCTTGGACGAGGCATTCTAAAGCTTAAATTTAAGAAAGATCGTCTGTGTTCAGCATGTACGTTATGCAAAAGCAAGAAATCCTCTCATCAATCCAAAGCTAAAAACTAACTAAGAAAACTTTAATATCTTGCATAAGGATCTTTGTGGCCGAATGCTGGGGAAGCAATTAATGTGAAAAGTACATCTTGGTGATACTCTCAATTTACTTGGGTTAAATTTTTGAGATCAAAGGATGAAGCTCCTAACGCTATCATCAAATGCATCAAAAATATTTAAGTTCGTTTGAATGTTACAGTCCGTAATGTTAGAACAGATAATGGAATTGAATTTGTCAATCAGACTCTTTGAGAATTTTATGAAAATGTCGGCATCTCGCATCAAATATCTGTTGCTCGCACTCCTCAACAGAACGACGGTGTCGATAGACGAAACCAGACTCAAGTAGAAGTTTCTCATACAATGTTGATATTTTCAAAAGCTCCATTATTTCTGTAGGCCGAAGCAATCAATACAGCTTGTTATACCCAAAATCATTCCCTTATTCGTCTCCGATACAACAAAACTCCATATGAGCTAATGCACGACAAGAAGCCGAATTTATCATTTCTTTATGTCTTTGGTTCACTCTGTTATCCGACCAATGATAGTGAATATTTTGGTAAACTAAATTCAAAGGCCGATATTGGTATTTTTATTGGTTACACACCCATAAAGAAAGCTTTCAGAATCTATAACAG
>BQNB010116194.1:0-18388 GCA_026074375.1 Tanacetum coccineum
TAAAAGCAAACGCGTACAATACTAAAAATAAATATTAGGTTTATCGACGTCATCAATGACTTGAAAACACAGGGTGTTATATTTATAATACACAAATGATTATAACCCAAGGTTTTAATGTTAAAGACTTATTATTTAAACTTAGGTTATATTCAAAATGATGAAATAAAAATGTAAACCAAATTTTTGGGTTTTACACACTATCACTCCCGGATGTATCCTTAGACTCACTTAGGATTGGAACATAGTTCTTTGTAGGTTCCAAGTTTCACACAAATTATGAACTAGAGAGAGAAAGGGAAGAAAGAACACATGTAAAAATACACACTTGTATTGTGAGAAAAATGGTTCAACCAACACCCTCTCCATGTATGGAGAGGGTTTATATACTTACATGGATGGGTCGGGCTGGGCTTTCTATGGGCTTTCCTTGGACTTTCTATAAGTCGGACCGGTTAGATTACTTAGATATTACATTGAATTGGCTAAATATTACTAAGGCTTGTGAGGTCGATAATGATCGTCACTTCACTAAAAACTGAATTCCTAACAATCTCCCCCTAAGGGACGATCATTGAGATATAATAAATGATCAACACTTTTTGTGTTTCTAACAATCTCCCCCTAAGGGGTGATCATAGAGATCTCTCCTTGTGATCTTGTGTTATCCCACGATATAATCCAAACACAACTTATTAATAAGCACCAATAAGCAAGAAATAAGAAGAAATCTTAAAGAGAGAAAGTAGAGAGAGAAACAACTAGATTAGAGAGTGTGGTAAAGGGATATTTATACCTATGCCTTGCTATCTTGGCACTTGGGCTTTCTAAATGGGTCGGGCTTGGTTTAACTTGGGCTTTGAGCCT
Organism: Tanacetum coccineum; assembly: GCA_026074375.1. Taxonomy (NCBI): domain Eukaryota; kingdom Viridiplantae; phylum Streptophyta; class Magnoliopsida; order Asterales; family Asteraceae; genus Tanacetum; species Tanacetum coccineum. The sequence goes on from BQNB010116194.1 coordinate 868, forward strand.
GAAACACGGACAATATTAGATTACGATCCAAGCCCGTTGAACCCGACTAGCCTATTACAATACAAGACCTAGTTTGACTTTCTAATTACTTGAATTTCTTAAAAACTTTAACACTTTGCGCTTTAGAAGGATGTACGATATCAGAGTAGCAGAAGTCTTTTGAAACATGTACTTGAGCTTTCATGATGTCTTTATAAATTTTCGATCCGGGTATGAGCAATGTGCTATGAACGTGTGAGTCATCTGGAATCAGGTACCTTCAACCTTCTCTTTAAATACCTACATTAAAACAGTTAGCAATAAAGCGAGGGGATGAATATGGCTTTGTTATTCGCCCGTGGTTGGTTGGAGTAACCTTCGAATCCGTGAGGATCGACCTGTGATCAGGTAGATTCAATTTAAGAAGAAACATCCTTGACAGATTAGACCAGCTGAAGTCATCAAGAACCTTTCTCACACATATGTATCAGATTCATCAAACTTAGCATGTTCTCAATATCAGAATGTCTCAAAGCAGACAGCACGATATGAGTGAACCAGCGAGTTACTATCTTACCGATTGAAATAAAAAAATAGAATTTGAAAATCAAGCGACATGTCCACTTGCTAAAGTGTTTTTGTGACACATCAAGAGTGTTAATCATTCAAAAAATTCCGCAGCATCGCACTCATAATCTGGAACAAGTTTGATTCTTATAGAATCGCACCATCGTTTCTTTCTAGTTGTCACAAGTTTGATTCATATAGAATCGCACAAGTCACCTACCATGTGTTTGTTTGATGTTAGCTCAAGCAGGATTTCCATCTTCATAGTGAATGAAATCACTAGATATTCTAGAAAAATCACAAGGATAATGCGTAGACTCTTAATATGTTAACTATTATTTCAAATTGTGTGAACCTAGAAAGCATGATTGGACAATGTCCGCTCTAATGAATTTATGGATATCCCATTGGCTCTAGACTTCAATAGTGCACTTTGTTTTTTAGTGATCGAAGGCTTGGAGCAAATCGGCCACCTTTTCAATAAGCAACTAACTTGGAGTGAAGAAAGTCAATAGAAATAACGTGTAATCTCTATGAGAAAGAAACAAGAGATGTTGAGAGACCTTGAGTGGCTAGGAGGGTTGTGCAAAGCATCACTAGGTCCATGATTGTCTTCAATGACAGACAACACCTTCGTATTTCTGACAGATTATGTATTGACCTAGTTTTTGCCTAAGTGTATGGAAGGCTTCTTTTTTTTCACCCTTTATCCTTACATTTCTTTTTCATTCTTCAACCCCTTCAATGCTTACTGAGACTTCATAACTAACACCTTGTTAGGTTTGTTCCAGTGTTAGCTCCGTCTCAGTCGGCATTATTCCCGATTCTCACTTTTTCTCTTTTTGTATCATACCTAAGGACTTTCTACACTAACTCGTGGGTATCCCTGCGTAGATCCCGCTGTTCTGGTTGAGTCATGGGATTTGAATACCTAGTCCTAACCACCTTATAACTGTACATGGTCCGTCTTTAAGGTATTCCATCACAATCAAAACCAAAATCATTAAAAAAAATTCAATCAAAGTGTTTGATATAAATATAAAAAGATTTACACTTTGAGAGTTTTTCATCATCACTAAAAGCTCCCCCTTAACATGTGCATCGTAATCGTAGTACATGCTAAGTGTAGAGTGCATTGAGTCCATTTTATATGATCATATTTCAATACAAGTTAGATTCAGTTTAATCACAGATCTCCCCTTATTCCAAAATTTAATCCCTTGATATTTGGATATCAATTGATTAAACGTTAGGGAAAAAAATGTTTACACAATATCTAACAGGAACATTTTAATGCTCCCCCTCAATATTTGAGGGTATATAAGATAGTGCTGAGTACAATAATTTGAAAATTTTGAATTTACTAAGAAATTCTTGAAAATTTTGTACTCGAGCACTCCTTATTATCACCATAAAGTCTACACTACATATATACAAATTCACAAGATTAATATGTACGAGGTTTGACCTGAATGATGAGAACATCATATGATAGAGTCATATGGTTCTTTGTAGCAGCCGTAGGTCTTCCCCGTAGTCTCTCTTAAGAAGTTGTCTTAGCTTCCCCCTAAATCAGCAATCCTTCCTTGAGTAGATTCAAAACTTTTTTGCAAGCCGCATCAAGCAGTCTTAATGTATAAAGCCCAGATATCCGAAGCACACAATTAACCCTTTCAAGAATTTGATACCGCAACACCAAAGTCAATTAAGTCCTGGATGAGCGCATTTCTCTCTTCAGGATATTGATGATATAAATTGCAACACCAAAGTCAACTAAGTCCCGAATGTCACAATTATTCCTTCTAAGTAGTCGAAATGATAACACCTAAGTCAACTAAGTCCCAAATGTACTCATTTCTTTCTGCAGAATACTGACTAACTTAAGGAATCATCATACCTATGTGTACCTCTTTTAGCAACTAATTCTACTCTCTTTTAAAAAATAAGCTTAGTGATTAACCGTTTGAGGAAGCATTTATTGAATCAGTAACCAATCTTCTCACGTTTTAAATAATTATACACCCAACACTTCCCCCTGGGGACTCAAATGATGCATATTGACTAATGACGAGATGTCTCTTCCACCATGTGATTGAAATAGTGCACCCAAAAGAAACAAAGGAAGGCCTAAAATTTAAAGAAGATGACTTCAAAAGAAGGCCATGGACTCTATCAAGTATACATCTACTCCTTCCCCCTTGCTGGTTTCGACACCTCAGAATCAGCAAAACCTTGTACGCACACAAACTTGAGATCGTGTTTGAGGTATAACTAAGCTTAGATCTATCCCGTGAGAATCAACTTCAAGGCTATTAAAACTAGTTGATTATTTCCAAACAATCCTAAGTCTTTTACAACTATGAGGATTGGCCATAGTGACGAATTTTGTTTAAAAACCTATACTCCTAGGTCTCATATTTTAAAAAAATAAGAAGTCCCTGACATTTGAAATAAATGACATCTAAAGCTCGTGTAGTTAAAATCCATTAACTCCCCTTGAAATTGTTATCCGTCATTATCAAAAACTTTATCCGTTTATTCTGTGACTTATTTTGAAAAACCGTTTTAAAAGATTATTTATGAAAAAAATTTCTCCCCCTTAAATATGAATCTTTCTATTAAAGAGTTGGTTGTCATTGTTTGAGTGGTCGAATTGTCTTTGAAAAATCTTTTTGCGATTACTGAGAAAACACTGATTCATTTTGAAGATAACTTTTTACCAATAAAAAATAAGATTTCTTTTATGTTGTCCATAGCGCACTAAAACACGTACACTTATTGAATATAGGAAGCACGGGTTGTGATGCAAAGTAATCACAAGCCTTTGCATGGTCATAAAGTAGACCATGCTACGAGAATAAATTCCCGTTAGAGTTCATGGTCCTCCTTTTTGACAAATAACATGGCCTTTAAGATAATGATCAGGTCTTTTCTGAAATAATAGCAAGCCATTTTGGCATGTTTTGAAAGCTTTTTGAAACTTCTGTTCAAACTTCATTTACAGCCTCGTATCATTATTAAATGACATTTCCAAGGGCCGTAAATGTTATCGATTTTCCGAAAGACATACAGAGATACCTATTTTTATATTTTCTTGATTTTTATAATTTTTTTTTTTTTCTTTTGTTTTTGTAAAATTTTTATAAAAGAAACATCTTTTTGGATTTTTATGTTTTCATAGGTACATATATATAGGATATAGTTACCACATCACTCGTACCGTTTCCGCTGCCAAAACTTCAACGTTCTAGAGACAATGCTTTTCATACCAAGCTTAATTATCAAGAAATAAATCTCTCTCGAGCAAATCGTTTAGTAAAGATGTCAAACCAGTTGGTATACAGTCCACAAAGTATAGCTCCAAGATTCCATTCTACACTTGCCTCCTTTATGAAAAGTAGCGAATATCAATGGCTTAGCTCTTGAATGTTGAAACATTGTTACATCATAAAGCAATTTCACTCTTGTTGTCGCGGTAGCAGAGGAATCTATTGAATTTAAAAACAAGAGTCTGTTAGGTTGTGAATGCATCCATAGGATTTTTTTAATGCAACATCAAGACAAGTGCATTATATTCAGCCTCTGTACCGAGATAGCATGCGCTTTTGTTCTTTGACGACCAGCTAACAAGTTTATCACCTAAGAATTGAGTGCTTTCACCGATGTACTACTCTAGTGTCCCTGACACCTAACCCGCATGATCGCATACTGTAGAAGCTGTGAGAGACATAACGGTATCCTTCGGTACCATATACCCATTTTGAATGGTTCCGTTTGGTAACATAAGATCCATTTTACCGTTTGTACAGTGCTTTTTCGGTAGGGCCTTAAGCCTGAGTATCAGGGCACATAAGCAGACAGCATAGTTAAGGTCAGGTCTATTAGATGTAAGATACATTAAGGATCCAATCATGCCACGGTAAAGTGTAGCATCAACTGGTTTCCCCTGTAGATCTTCATCCAGTTTCTTGTTTTCAATCATTGATGTGTCGACAGAATCAGTAGAATGCAAACCATATTTTTTTAACAATTTCAGAAGCATATTTAGATTGGTTTCTAAAGATCCTCTCCTTGAACTTTGAGACTATTGTAATCCTAAAAAGAATGACATTTACCCCCATCATCACATCTTTTGTACTTATTGGTCTTCTGATTAGCAAATCCATCACACAGGCATATTAGTTGATGCAAATATTATATATCAATCATTACTTTGTACCTTAATAGTTGTTCCACATGTCGTGTGAAGAGTGTTGGATCAACTTTACCTTTGAAGAATTGTTGAGAGATGAGGAAGCTTGACAGCATATCATTCCATGCATGCGGTGCTTGTTTTAGACCGTAAAGAGCCTTTTTGAGCTTGTACACATGCGATGGGTTGTCCTGATCAACAAATCCTTCTGGTTGAGAAACATAGACCCCTTATTTGAGCTCTTCATTTAAGAAAGCCCTTTTGACGTCCATTTGGTATGATGTCATAATTCTGTGAGTGCATTGCTATGAAATAACGAATTGGCTTCAGTTCTAGCAACCGGTGCAAAGGATTCCTCAAAATCAATTCCTTCTTCTTGGTGAATCCTTGAGCAACGAGTCTAGTCTTATTCTTTAGTACCTCACCAAATTCATACGCGTGACCTTATAAAGCCTTTTCAGCCTTGACAAGAATTACGTTATCTGGAGAACGGCGCCAATTCCTAAACTCAAGTCTTTTAAATTTACATGAATTTCTTCTTTGCATTGCTCATCCCATGATGGTTTCTGTCATTGCTTGTTTTGAAGTTCTTGGTTCTAACTGTAGTTAGAAGGCATCAAAATAACACAACAGGGGCATCAGTTTCAAGTTGCTTCCTATAGATAACAGAGCGAGCAGGGATCACCGATCAGTTGCATAGGATATCCTTAGGTCCATCTACCAAGGAGTTCGAATGGAGTGTGAGATGGTCTTAAGTTAATATGATCCTTGAATGTGGAGTCTTCCCGAGGAGATTCATTAAGTGGATCATCATTGAAATGTTGGTGTTTGTTGGTGATCTTCAAAACCCTTGAATAATTGATTAAAGATTGTTTCATGCTCTGTGATGAATCAATATATTGTTGAAGGAGCATCCTGATTCAATGGAAGTTGACACAGTAGAATCATCTAAAGACTTCAAGCTCTTGAGCAACAACTTCTTAAACTAGAGAAATAGCAATTGGTGGAGGGTTAAAGTATTCATCGAACATTGGTTGAAACAACCGATCTCGATCGTCTCTTATTGGTGGCATGTAAGGTTGTTTAGAAACAAGGTTTGAACCGAGTCTGTACTGGATGTAAAGAGTCAATCCTTGAAGCCCTGTCCTAGAACTATTATTCAAGCCAATGTTGGTTAAGCTCATCGAACTCACAGAATTAGTTTCCGTAATTATCTGGGTTCTTCTATTGTAGATTCTGAATGCTTTCTTTGCAAGCGTATGACCAATAAAAATCCCAATGTCTGCTTTTACATCAAATTTACCTAGATCCTCATGGTCGTTGGTAAGATAGCAAAGTGAACCAAAGACACGAAAGAATGATAAGTCCGGTTTCTTGTCTTGCATAAGCTCGTATAGAGTTTTGTTAAATCTGAGGCATATCAAAGAACGGTTTTAGGTGTAACAAGTAGTATTGATAGCTTCGGCCTAAAGAAATAATAGAGCTTTAGAAAATATCAGCATAGTTCGAGCAGCTTCTACAAGAGTCCGATTTTTCGCCTTCGACAACACCGTTACGGCTAGAGGAGTGCGAGCTACAGAAGTTTGATACGTGATGTCCAACAGTTTCATACCATACACGAAGTGTCTAATTTGACAAATTCGGTTCCATATCTGTTCGAAAGACATTATGACTGGGCATTCAAAAACTTGTTTGTTTTAATACATTTGGATGATGGCCACAAGACCTTCATCTTTGTCTTTATAAATCTGACACCAGGTATATCTTGAGTAATCGTCGACTAACACTAAAAGACCTTTCCCGATAATGACTAAGCCACACGCATCGGGGCCACACAAATCCATATACAAAAGATATATTTCTCTTAGTGAGTGTCCCTTCAACGTTTGGTTGATAGAGGATTTTTTGCTTTTCCGTAAAGCACACATAGCGAACACAAATATCTCTCTGAAATTAGAGTCTTGGAATTCCTCGTGCGACCATCTTTAGCTAGCTTGTTCAAAGAAACCCGAAGTTGAGATAGATAATTGTTGGGGTGGCCATAATCAGCGCTTAGTCGTAACGCTTTAGATAGAAGACAGATCGGAGATGATTTAAGCATGTCATCAAGAGAAATTATGTACAAATTTGTGTCTCGGGACATTCAAAGTACCGAAGTTGAGATGAGATAATTTTCAGTGCCATAATCAGCTCTTAGTCTTTGATGCTTTGGATAGAAGACAGATAGGAGATGATTTAAGCATGTCATCAAGAGAAATTGTGTACAAATTTTGTGTCCCTCGGGACCCTAAAAAGGGTAGATCAACACCTTCTAATTGGCAAATAAAGAAAGGTTTTTCGAAATGCAACTTAAAGAATCTAGCATCACAAAATAAGGCCAACAGAAAACAAGTTATGTTCAAATCCCTCAACGTAGTATACCCTTGAGATAATAACGTTTCCTACTGATATCAACCATAACCACCCATAATCCGTGGCAATGTGGGTCATTCCTGAATCTAACAGTACCCAGAAATTCACTGACAAAGTTCATGAGCTAAGAGCATTTCCCTGTCATAGTACAATCTAGACAACCTGTCATGACAAGAGAAGAAGACAATGGAATATTTGTTGCAGTGGATCCCTAAATTTGATTGGGTTCCGAGTGGTTAGCATTCTTAGATTCTACAATCTTAGCTATTTTACTTGAACCTATGTTTTCAACATTTTTGGGTTTCCTACTATAGACTTTTATCTCTGGTTTTTGTATTTCATCTGAGTGGGAAGTGGTTTGCTTAGGAGGCACTAAGTTAGTTGAGGTGAACCTAGTTAAAGGGCACAAGTTACCAACTATAGTGAAAGTTCTGCCTGTTGGTATCCACTGAAATCTACTTCAGTAATACAAGAACCGGTAGGTTTCCTAATATTTTCTTTTTTAATGTTCTTAGCAATTTAGTACGTTTTATTCCCAATTTGCAAAACAAAATCAAGAAGACATATATCATGAACACCATCAAACATAGATTTGGTTTACAAGTACACTAGAATTTCAGAATTAGTATTTGACAGTGAATACGTAACAGCAACATCACAAACAGTTTAACAACACATTCACTTTAGGTACTTTTCCTATGTTGGCTTCTACTTTATTCATTCGTTGTTCCTAACTTGGTGTTTTTTTGCCAGATCCCTATCATTATTTTTATTGCCCTGGAAGGCTTTGTTCCGCAATTACTAGTAGAAACTTCACTCCTGTAGAAGACAACACGGTTGTTAGAATCTGATTATTAGAATACTCTTACCATGTTGAATCGTTGCTTGAGGATGTGAAAGGTTCAGCAAACCTAACTTTCTTGAACATTGCAAGGGGTTTGAAAGTAACCTTCCTTAGCACATAGATGTTAACCGCTTAGAGGGAACGTATCTTAAGACAATACATAGCAACTCCTAAATTCTAGGACATACTTACAGCAAGGTCAACTCCTAACTAAAGGTTGTTTCGCCTTAGCTTGTTCGACTATTTCCAAAGAATATGAGCTTGTCTTGAGTGTTCCAAGATATCTTTGTGAACTTCCCTTGTTTTCAATAAACCTAAGGCAACGGTTCAAATCAAACTTGAACTGCCTGAGTAATAGTGGTGGCAGAAGGTAATGTTGAACAACATTTCATCAATTTATTTCCCCCCTTTTGAACTTTCTGAAATCATTTTTTTTATGATGTTATCACAAAAACCATGATCTTAAATTAGCTTTTTAAATCCTTATTTTTCACAATTTTAAGTTCAGATTTGTTAATGAAAGAGTCACTTTGGTACTTTTTCTTTTATGATGAAACAAGTGTCTATTTGATTGATCAAACTCATATTTAAAAACCTTTTCACATGATTAATTTCATTAAAAATCGTTCGTCTCAAAAAGCTATTTTGCCACACTATTTTCCAGTATCCTTATTTATATAGGCTCAAGATCACATTATCCAGGATTAACATTCTCTTCCTTGGTATTCTCTCTCAAAGATTTAATAGTATCCTTCAACTTACAAATGGTCTTATCTTTATCTTGTATCCGAGCTTTCAAATCATTGATTTTAAAAATATACCCAACAACATTTGAAGAAAGAAAAAAAAAATAAAAAAAAAAAAAAAAAAAAAAGAAAGAAAAAAAAAAAAAAAAAGAATAAGAAAAAAAAAGGAAAAAAAGAAAAAGTCGGGCAGCTCAAATAAGGGTCTATGTTTCTCAACCAGAAGGATTTGTTGATCAGGACAACCCATCGCATGTGTACAAGCTTAAAAAGGCTCTTTACGGTCTAAAACAAGCACCGCATCATGGTAGAGATATGCCTGTCAAGCTTACCCCTCCATCTCTCCAACAATTTCTGCAAAAGTGTATTGGATCCAACACTCTTCACACCGACATGCGGGACAACAACATATAACTGGTACAAAATTTATGTGAATGATAAATAGTTGCATCAACTAATACTGCCAGGTGTGATGAGTTTTGCCTAATCAGAGACCAATAAGTTCAAGATTGCGATAGGGTAAATGTTCATTCTTTTAAGATTACAAATATCTCAAAGTCCTAGAGGCATCTTCATAAACCAATCTAAATATGCTTCTGAAATTGTTAAAAAATATGGTTTAAATTCTACTGATTTTGTCGACACACCCATGATTGAAAACAAGAAATTGAGAGGAAGATCTTACAGGCAACCAGTTGAACTACTCTTTACCGTGGCATGATTGGTTATCCTTAATGTTATCTTACATCTAGTAGACTGGACCTTAACTATGCTGTCTGCTTATGTGCCCGATATCAGGCTAAGCCTACCGAAAAGCACTTACAAACGGTAAAATGGATCTTTTGATACCTTAACGGAACCATTCAAATGGGTATATGGTACCCGAAGGATACGATATGTCTCTCACCCTTAACAGATGCCGATCAGGCGGGGTTTCCCCAGACACTAACGTAGGACATCGGGAAGCACTTCAATTCTTAGTTGATAAACTTGATAGTCGGTCCGCAAAGAAACAAAAGAAGCACTGCTATCCGAGTACAGGGCTGAATATATTGCCTTGTCTGAGGTTGCGTTAAAAATCCTTATGGAATTGCATTCACAATCTAACAGACCTATGGTTTTTAAATTCAATAAGATTCCCTCTGTACCGCGACAACAAGAGTGAAATTGGCTTTATGATGGAAACAATGTTCAACATTCCCAAGAGCGAAGCACATTGAATATTCGCTACCATTTCATAAAGGAGCAAGTGTAGAATGGAATCGTGGAGCTATACTTTGTCCGGACTGAATACCAACTGGTTGACATCTTTACTAAACCGTTGCCTCGAGAGAGATTTAACTTCTTGATCAATAAGCTTGGTATGAAAAGCATGTCTCTAGAAACGTTGAAACGTTTGGCAGAGGAAACGGACGAGTGATGGTGGTAACTCATATCCTATATATATGTACATATGAAACATAAAAATCCAAAAAAGATGTTCTCTTTTTTATAAAATTTTTACAAAACAAAAACGAAAAAAATTAAAAAATAAGAAAAATATAAAAATAGGTATCTCTGGTATGTCTTCTGAAAATCGATAACATTTACGGCCTTGGAAATGTCATTTAATAATGATACGAGGCTGTAAATGAAGTTTGAACAAAAAGTTTCAAAAAGCTTTCAAAACATGCCAAAATGGCTTGCTATTATTTCAGATAGCAACCTGATCATTATCTTAAAGGCAAGTATTCTGTCAAAAAGGAGACTTGACCTCGCAACGGGAATTTATCTTCGTGCATGGGTCTACTTTATGACCAGGCAAAGCTTGTAATTACTTTGCATCACAACCTGTTCTTCCTATATTCAATAAGGTACGTGTTAGTGCGCTTATGGTCAACATAAAAGAAATCTTATTTTTTTTTAATTGAAAAGTTTATCTTCAAAATGAATCATGTTTTACGCATACTCGCAAAAAGATTTGTCAAAGACCATTCGACCACTGAAACAATACAAACTACTCTTTAAATAGAAAACGAGTCATATATAAGGGGGAGAAAATTCATCAAAAATCTTTTAAAACGGCTTTCAAAGTATGTTTCACAGAATAAACTGATAAAGTGTTTGATAATGACCGGATAACAATTTCAAGGGAATTAATTGGATTTTTAAACTACACGAGCTTTAGATGTCATTTGTTTCAAATGTCAGGACTTATTTAAAATATGAACCTAGGAGTATAAGGCTTTAAAACAAAATTCGATCAATATGGCCAACACCTCATAGTTGTAAAAGACTTAGGATTGTTTGGAAATAATCAACTAGTTTTAATAGCCTTGAAGTTGATTCTCACAGGATAGATCTAAGCTTAGTTACACCTCAAACACAATCTCAATTAATGTGCGTAAAAGGTGTTTGCTGATTCTGAGGTGTCCCCCACCCCCCCCCCCCCCCCCCCCCCCCCCCTCCCCCCCCCCCCCCCCCGAAACCAGCAAGGGGGAAGGAGTAGATGTATACTTGATAGAGTCCATGGCCTTCTTTTGAAGTCACTTCTTTAAATTTTAGGCCTTTCTTTGTTTCTTTTGGGTGCACTATTTCAATCACATGGTGGAAGAGACATCTTGTCTCATGAGTCAATAGGCATCGTTGAGTCCCAGGGGAAGTGTATGGGTGTATAATTAGTTAAAACGTGAGAAGATTGGTTACTGGATTCACATTAATGCTTCTAAACGTGAAGCACTAAGCTTAATTTTTTAAAGAGAGTAAATTAGTGGCAAAAGAGGGACACATAGGTATGAGAGGCCTTAAGTTAGTCAGTATTCTGCAGAAAGAAATGAGTACATTTGGGACTTAGTTGACTTAGGTGTTATCATTTCGACTACTTAGAGGGAATAATTGTGACATTCGGGACTTAGTTGACTTTGGTGTTGCAATTTATATCATCAATATCCTGAAGAGAGAAATGCGCTCATCCAGGACTTAATTGACTTTGGTGTTGCGGTATCAAATTCTTGAAAGGGTTAATTGTGTGCTTCGGATATCTGGGCTTTATACATTAAGACTGCTTGATGCGGCTTGCAAAAAAGTTTTGAATCTACTCAAGGAAGGATTGCTGATTTAGGGGAAAGCTAAGACAACTTCTTAAGAGAGACTACGGGGAAGACCTACGGCTGCTACAAAGAACCATATGATTCTATCATATGATGTTCTCATCATTCAGGTCAAACCTCGTACATATTAATCTTGTGAATTTGTATATATGTAGTGTAGACTTTATGGTGATAATAAGGAGTGCTCGAGTACAAAATTTTCAAGAATTTCTTAGTAAATTCAAAATTTTCAAATTATTGTACTCAGCACTATCTTATATACTCTCAAATATTAAGAGGGAGCATTAAAATGTTCCTGTTAGATATAGTGTAAACATTTTGTCCCCGAACGTTTAATCAATTGATATCTAAAATATCAAGGGATTAACATTTTGGATAAGGGGAGAAAATGTGATTAAACTGAATCTAACTTGTATTGAAATTGTGATCATATAAAATGGACTCAATGCACTCTACACTTAGCATGTACTACGATTACGATGCACATGTTAAGGGGGAGCTTTTAGTTGATAATGAAAAACTCTCAAAGTGTAAATCTTTTTTATATTTATATCAAACACTTTGATTGAATTTTTTTCAATGATTTTGGTTTTGATTGTGATGGAATACCTTTAATGACACATTACAGTTTATAAGTGGGGTTAGGCATAGGTTATTCAAATCCATGATCCAACCAGAACCGAGGATCTACCCAGGGATACCCACTAGATAGTGTAGAAGTCCTTAGGTATGATACAAAAAGAGAAAAAGTGAGAATCGGGAATAATGCCGACTGAGACGGAGCTAACACTGGAACAAACCTAACAAGGTGTTAGTTATGAAGTCTCCAGTAAGCATTGAAGGGGTTGAAGAATGAAAAAGAAATGTAAGGATAAAGGTGAAAAAAAAAGAAGCCTTCCATACACTTAGGCAAAAACTAGGTCAATACATAATCTGTCAGAAATACTAAGGTGTTGTCTGTCATTGAAGACAATCATGGACCCAGTGACGCTTTGCACAACCCTCCCTAGCCACTCAAGGTCTCTCAACATACTCTTGTTTCATTTCTCATAGAGATTACACGTATTTCTATTGACTTTCTCACTCCAAGTTAGTTGATATTGAAAAGGTGGCAGTCTGCTCCAGCCTTCGATCACTAAAAACAAAGTGCACTATTGAGTCTAGAGCCAATGGGATCATCCATAAATCTCATTAGGACACTTGTCAAATCATGCTTTCTAGGTCACACAATGTGAATAACAAGTTAACATATTAAGAGTCCTACGCATTATCCTGGGATTTTTTCTAGAACATCCGAGTGATTTCATTCACTATGAAGATGGAAATCCTGCTTGAGCTAACATCAAACAAGCTCATGGTAGGTGATTTGTGTGATTCTATATGAATCAAACTTGTGACAACTAGAAAGAAACGATGGTGCGATTCTATAAGAATCAAACTTGTTCCAAATTATAATTGACGATGCTGATAGAATTTGGTGAAATGATTAACACTCTTGAGGTTCACAAAATACTTAGCAAGTGACATGTATTGATTTTTCAAATCATTTTTTAGTTCAATCGTAGAAAGGTAAACTCGCTGGTTCTCTCTTTCTGTGCTGTCTGCTTTGAGACATTCTGATAATGAGAACTTGCTAAGTTTGATGAATCTGATACATATGTGTGAGAAAGATTTGATACTTCAGCTGGAAATCCTGTCAAGGATATTCTTCTTAAATTGAATCTACCTGATCATAGGTCGATCCTCATAGATTCGAAGGTACCCAACCAACCATGGGCGAATAACAAAGCTATATTCATCCCCTTGCTTTATTGCTAACTGTTTTATTTCAGGATATTTAAAGATGGAGGTGAAGGTACCTGATTCCAGCTGACTCACAAGTTTCATAACCACATGCTCATACCCGACCGACAAATATAAAGACATCATGAAAGCTCAAGTACATGTTTCAAGACTTCTGCTACTCTGATATCGTACATCCTTCTTAAAGCGACAAAGTGTTAAAGTTAAAGAAATTCAAGAAAGATGCATTATTAAAGCTTTTCAAGATTATCAAATCAAGAAAGGTATGAGCATGTCGGTCCAAAAGTCACGAGTTCACAAGATGGCAAAGTTTACAAGATGGCGAAAAGAGATTATGCTTGGTTGATGATCTCAAGGTGCTCAAGATCACATATTCACATACAAGTCAAGATAAAGGAACAAGCTCAAGCCTAAATCAATGATCACTACGCAAAGAAGCAAGACAAAAGATCAACTATTACACAAAAAGGACTCAAGATCATGACAAGAAGCTTCAACGATTAATGATCAAGGTCACAAGGAGAGATCTCTATAATCACCCCTTAGGGGGAGATTGTTAGGAACACAGAAAGTGTTGATCATTTATGAGATCTCAACGATCGTCCCTTAGGGGGAGATTGTTAGGAATTCAATTTTTAGCGAATTGACGATCATTATCGATCTCACGAGCCTTAGTAATAGTTAGTCAATTCAATGTAATATCTAAGTAATCTAACTGGTCTGGCTTATAGAAAGTCTAAGGAAAGCTCATAGAAAGCCTGGCCCGGCCCAACTATGTAAGTATATTAACCCTCTCCACACATGGAGAGGGTGTTGGTTGTTTATTTGTCACATTTTCACTAAGCTAAGATTATCATTTTATTTTCTCTCACTAAGTATTCATCCTACCATCTTTCTCTCTCTAAATCTCTAAGTGAATCAATCCATACTTGTGTTAAGATATTCTACAGTTTTTAAATTGTTGACAGATATTATTTTGTAAGAAAATGAATTTTTGTTGAAAATTATCATGCAATCTTCATCGTCGGATTCATCAAACGATATTCTAAAGTCATTTTCATCATTTAGAGAACTTACCGAAGGCTCACACGAGAGTGCTGCTTCAGATGTTAACGGGTCTAAAGAATATAGCTGGAATTCATTTCAACAGATCCTGAGTTCATGATACTTGTTGTCTTCATTATCCCAGATCTTATCATACGTAGCAGTTTCCCAGTTATATACCTTACCACGCTTACGAGATTTTTCTTCTCAAGCCAGATAATACGCCGCAGTAAGTAATGTTTGAGGTTGTCCATTTGAACCTGTAAGAAATTCGCTATATAAGAAACTATCAAATAGCTTAATACGCCCTAGCAGTGAACTGACTACGCTGTATTGATGATAGAGTCAGAGTAGCTGTACTGTTTGAAAAAAAATCTATACGCCGTACTAATAAGTTAAATACGCCATAGTGGTTTGAAAAAATAATTCTCCAGGTACTTTGAATAATGCAAACACACACCACACAATATACAAAATATACAAGGCAAAAACAAGCACACAAAAGAAAAAAAAAACAAAAAAAAAAAAAAAAAAAAAAAATAAACACACAAATATGCAAACTAATCTAAACTAAACTAAAACACTAATAAAAACAAGAATTAAACAACTTCACTCCCCGGCAGCGGCGCCAAAAACTTGATGTGTCGTTGTGCATTGGTATATTTATGTATCATGTTTTTACTAGTTATTTATGCTGAATATACCTATAAACATCACTTTAACGGGCAGTTTACCCGGATAAGATGTAGGTTTCGTTGGTAAGTAGGTTTCGATCACTAAGAGCGAGAGCGTTAACTCCTAATTCTATCAATATTTTAGTTATCTATGTTAGTACTAAATTAATCTAATTTATGTTAAACCTAAGTTAAACCTAAACTAATGAGAAGGGGGGTTTCAGCCTAAGAGACTGGCATGAGTTTTGTGTATCTAACCTAAGGTTTTGATGACAAGTAAAGCAATAAACACACACAAGAAAACAAACAAACAATAAGAGAAGCCGTCAAGAACGAAATGTAAGGAAAAACAATCGAACCTGAATAATCTGATAAAACGCAGGTTTATTTAATAGTGCAATGATTGTCTTATCTCGAAGGGCATATCATTCCTAGACTTAGGCGGTACTTCTTCCTAAGACCTAGACACGCTAATTCTGTCACAATTAGACACATCCGCATAAAGCATCCTTATGTTGATTATAATCTATCTTAGGATCTAAGTAATGGTGCTCTTACTAAACCCTAGCTCATCGAGACTTTACCCACTTACTGCTTAACGGCTCTTTATATACTAGTAGTCCACTGTCTGAGTCCTTACCAATGGAATAAGAACGTACTCGTTGATACCAAGGTCACCTTATGGCTCAACTAAGCTCACTAATCTAAAGGCAAAGATAGGTCAATATTTGTGATCCTATGATTCTAGATATATAAATTGCAATATAGAGAGCTATCCCGGACTCTTAGCCTACGCCCAAACAACACCGAAGTTGCAACGCATTAAATATGTAGGACTAGATGTAGTTGAATGATAGATCGCATACTTAAGCACGTAAACGAATATAAATTGATAAACATAAACAACAACCAACGATAAATTAAGCAATCAAGATAAACAAACTAAACATTAGATCTTCATAAACATGGCTGATACCTAAAGGTATCGGCTGATAGTCATTGTAAGAATACACACGATTTGATATATGAACGATTAAAATAAAGAAACCTCAATCGAATGCGTATTCGATTGCGCGAAGATTACAAGAGTTTTCCTATGATCTTGAGGGTCTTTTCTGACCTTCTAGGCTCTTTTATTCGTCTCTTGGTCGACTTGGTAGTTTAGGGATTCACTTGTATACCTAAAACTGAGTTTAGGGTCGTCGATTTATAGGGTCTAGAAACTAGTCGATACGCCGTATCGGGCGATGTGGGATACGACGTATTGGGCTTTCCCAGTATGGTGTATTGAGATCCTTGGGTATGGCGTATTGGCTGAAAGTGTACTTTTCTTGATATTTAACCAAAGTATAATATACGACGTATATACTGATGTGGATACGGCGTATTCTTCAAAGTCAGGCAATGGTGTTTTGATTCGTCAAAGTCTTGGATACATCGTATAGGTCTAGAATAATACAACGTATTTGCTGTTAGATCAGTAGACTTTCTTGAACTCTTCATTTATGCTCTAAAATGCGTGCCTTTTAGCCAATCTTCACCAAGTACTCCATAATTACTACAATTCTTAAATACAAACGATTAAGCAACTATTCTTTGCAATAATTATATAAAATGGGTTAATTACATGGGATAAATGATGCTATAGTATAGACGTTATTTGATGTCATCAAATATCACCCCACTTGAATCCTACTTGTCCTCAAGTAGCCTTTAGAAGTTTATAAAAATGTATCCCTAAGGATATTTTCTGTTAAAGCACTTATTTGATCTATTACAAGTACACAACCAAACACCTCACAAAATAGGAAGATGAAATCACTCAAATCACTCAACTAATCTATGTGGTAACATGTAACTAATTCGCTCAATTGCTCGGTCGTGACGAGTATTCTATCATAAGCTTGGCAAGGATACACATCTCCACTACTAAAGCCAAGGAGTAACAAGTTTATAAAGGCAAATATGAGTTTTTATATGGAAAGGGTTATGGTTGATCATTCTATAATCTTTTACTAGAAGTACCACTCCAACAAGGCAGTTAAAGCACACATACATGGCCGCAACGACAGAATAGACATGTGTGTTCGATCATACCCTCATTCGAATTTAACCAACGATTAGGATGGATAATGATATAGGGTAGGAACCTTCTAACTTTCACCAAACATCAT
>BQNB010116195.1:0-21409 GCA_026074375.1 Tanacetum coccineum
GATTATTTTAAAAAAAAATAATTTTAAATTAAGATTTTAAAAAGTACAATTTTGTTTAAAAAAAGTTGTAAAAAAAATTAAATTTTTTACGAATAATAATGTAAAAAAAATATTTTTTAAATTTAAAAAGTAAAAAAAAATGTAAATTTGTTTACAAAATTAAGTTCTAAAAAAGTGCGATTTTTTTTTAATTTTGTAAAAAAAATTACTTTTTTCGAAATAATGAAAAAAAAAATATTTAAAAAGTTAAAAAAAAAATTTCCTAAAAAAGTAACCGGTTTTACAAGTAGCCGGTAATAAATGTATCATATTGACACGAAATGTAAAGTTCATGTACCATATGGATAATAAATTTAGTA
This sequence comes from Tanacetum coccineum, assembly GCA_026074375.1. Lineage (NCBI taxonomy): Eukaryota > Viridiplantae > Streptophyta > Magnoliopsida > Asterales > Asteraceae > Tanacetum > Tanacetum coccineum. The sequence continues at coordinate 360 of BQNB010116195.1, forward strand.
CACGTACCATATGGGTATATTTGAAAAAGTACGTGGCTATTTAAAGCCAAAAACCCTATATATTACTGTAAAACTTTGTTTGATGCAAATAAATCTGAAGTGGCAATTTCGCCCTCTCAAAAAGAGAGCTTTGTTCTGTTTAAATTTATATCACCGTGTTAAATCCTATGAATTAGTCGGTCATAAGGTCAAAAAACGTGATTGCTTAAAAGAAAAGAGTTAGTTGAAAGTAGACGATAACCATTTTAATCAAGCCGTTAGGCATTAAAGCCCGACTCTTATTTTTGAAGTCACTAAATCCGTATATATAAGTCACTAGGCAATCTAAATTCATGTTTAATATTATGTTTAAGCTCTCAACTGTATGTATAATCTCGTACATTGGTTGGAGTAATATGGCCTCTTTTATCAGAACTAGTTAATGACGTACACATAAGCTAATTAAGCCAAAGAAATATATAGGCGTGATCAGTTTATATCTCCAAATCAGAATCTTTTTTTTTTTTTTGTAATGACTCTTAACCAAATCATGATCGATAGTTGCTTATGATGTACTGTATGCTCTAGTGAGCTCTCTATTTGAGTTTCTATAAAAAGCCATGTTCTAAAAAAAATCATAACCCTTAGCTTCTTCCATTTTCATTAAACTCTAAATAATGGAAGTACCATGAAGATGTTTGTAGCATATACATAAATGATAATTCAAAGGTTAAAATAAGGATACAGTGAATTAACCTCTTTAGGGGACCATGGTAAATACAGAAGGGCTGGGGGTCAAAATAAGTGAATTCAGTTACGGGACCAAAGAATGTAAATTAGGCATCAGAAATTATATATGGGTCCAATATAGAATGTTATATATAAATGATTCATAAATTAAAAGGTGACTGCTATATACATATATACCGTATGTACATGCAAAAGCTACTGAATTGTCGCTAACCGGAAGCTCCCACCACACCCCATGCAGGCTGCAGCTTTCTTTCTAGTAAAAGTCTGGTAAACCCGTTAGTTGTTGAACAAATTGTGTTGGACATTTTTTTTGTTTCAAGGTATTTTCTTTTTAGAAATAAAATTAAGAACATGTGTTTCCTATATATTGCTCAAAAATTTAGAGCAGAAAAATCAAACATGACATTAAGCTTTTAATTTATGCAGAACCATTTTTGTTTTTTAGTAATGACTTGATGAAATATCTTCGTCACACTTATTCATATTATAAGAAGCATATAAAAAGCTTTTGTAGTTTTTCTTATTGAAGTGATTACTTGTAAAAGAATTTTAAGTCACCCTATAGAGTGTGTTTTTTTTCCTGGTATTATGTGTGTTTATCACAGTAGTTTGAAATTGGTGGAATACAAGAATCCTATGCAATATCGTCAAAGGGTTTCTGAAACATATATAATAAGACGACAAATATCCTTCCATCCCCACCAATAGTAACTTTCTGCATGCAATTTATTATCTTTCGTTAACATAGAAAGGGAAATTTCGAGGGAAATTTGGAATTACAAATTTCAAAACCTTTTAGAAATTTTAGTTGCAACTCTTTACTATTATAGCTGGCAGAAGTTGAAATAAATCGATTTTTTGGTTCATAAGATTGAGCCGAACTGTTAGATACTTACTATATATCTTTAAGATAAAATCAAATTACAATTTAGTTGAATCAGTTTTAAAGTAGGCTTCTCCGGTGATATATTGCTAAAGAGGACTGAACGAAAAAATGAAGCATCCTACATTGGTCAATTTTAAGTTAGCCATCATGATCCCTATTTTGTCAGCCCTATTAACTTTGGCGTTAGTGTGGCTCACATGAGTTGTACACGACCGTAAAATCATCATTTACACGAGTTGCACATGATGATACTCGTAATATAACACAAGGATGAACCTTGTAATATATACGGATTGTTTAGTAATCAGAAAACACAAATATGATATGGCATTGGCTCTAAAACAATCCAAATTTCAAAGCATTAGATTCAGTTTTGGCAAACCGTGTGCCACCCTAGTAGACTCATGTGGTTCTGACGTGCCCACAGGGCAAAGACGAACCCGTTCAAAGTCCTGCCGGACCGACATTATGTGAATCAATTCCGTTTCAATAGAGATGAAAGTGAATCAAATATTGAGAGATGAACCTGCGTGGACCGACATCCGTTTCATTGTTTCTCAAGCTTTAGTTTCACAAGAGTAATATATATTTGTGGTTGTAATAAGAGTTAGAATCAAATAGTATAAAAAATTAAGAAAGATGAGTGTTATATTTAGTATCCATATTATTTTATAAATATTAAGTTTAGGGGGTCATTGGGTAAGTTTAGCCCAACTAAGGAATATATAGGTCGGTTATTAACTCTATATATACAATTAGGGGGTGCAGACAAAAGGCATTGATTGCCTTCTTTCTCTCCTTTGTAGCAGCTAGGTTAACTCTTTTAGAGTTTGTTTTCTTCCCCCCTTATCTCTACAATAAAGAGGTGAGGGGGGAGGGGTAATTGTACCGTTCATTTTTTTCCGTTGATCAATAAAACGTAAACGTTTGGGTCAAGTCGTGTGGGTTCTTCTTTAGTCGTGTATGTGTGTCGGTTACTTTACGAGTTCGGATTCCGCATTGTTCGCTTCCGGGTTTGTTGTAGGATTTTACAACAAGTGGTATTAAGAGCTTTGGTTCGTAAAAGCGGAAGCGAGGTCGATCTTGTAAAGGGTTTCTTGTTGGTCGATTGTTCGGCAACAAGGGTTTTCGAGGTATCGAGGTTCGGCTTCGGTTTCGAGAAGCAGCATCGTCCGACGAGAAGAAGAATAAGAAATCTCAAAGTGTTACTTTTGGTTGTTAGTACTACACATGTGACGTGGAGAATAATTCTTACAAAGTTAGACTACAAAAGTCATAAGGGTATTTTATTTTTTTTTTTAAAGTCGAAGTTGGTTTCGGTTTTTGCGTCTTTTAATACGACTGAAAAGTTGTAATCTATTAAATTGAAGATTATTTTTTGTTGCGGGTTTTTTTTTTCAAGTTTCGATCGTGGTTCGCTTGGGTTTTAAGTTAACGATCGGATTTGCTTGTTCGGAATCGAGGGTTTAGGGTTTTTCTAATTAAATCGATTTGCAAGAAAGGTTTTTGGCAAAAACGGGTATATTGCACACGACTTGTGAGACTTGTCGGTAAAGTTGGTTAAGAAACAACTTGACAATGTTTGTAGCAAGGTTAAAGAATAATGGCTAGTATGAATACTAGGTTAAACATCGAAAAGCTAGATGAGAATATTGTACAAAAGCATGGAAGTTCAAAATAAGTTGGGTTCAAACAACTTGGTCCTGGTGTTGAAACAGAAGTCCATGAAGTACATGATGAAAAATGTGTTTGGTTTGAGGTGGAACTGCAGGGAGCTCAAGGGGATCGTGAAGCTGAGATTTTTCAGGTTAGTAACGATGATACTGCATTGGCTTAAAGATGGTTGGAGAACAAGCAACCCGAAGAGAAGACAAACATGGACTGTTTGGTAAAGGAGCATGAAAAGGAATATCAGACTGGGGGGAAGATCAAGACGGGTAATGTTCTTGATTTTTGTAATCAGAGGTCTACACAACAATGTACGAAGAGTAGGGTCGCCAAACATTTGGGTTTTGCAGTGATACAGCAGCAGAATGGGTTGGTTAAGAAGACGAACGTGACACTTTTGGCTAAGGTACGTTATTTTTTTATTCAGTCTGGGCTGTCCAAGGATCTTTGGGCAGAGGATACAACCATGTCTACATATATAATGAACAAGGTCACCATCATCAGTGATTAGATTTAAGACGCCTATAGATATGTTAGGGATTTTTGGTTGGCTTGCTAGTATTAAGCAAGGGATGCTTGAACCGGTTAAGGTCAAGTGCATATTCCTGGGATACCGTAAAGGTATAGTGGGTAATAAAGCTTTGGAGGTTAGATAACGTTACTTCAAAGGTAGTGCTTTACAGGAATATAGGTTTCAATGAAAGTGGAGAATACAAAAAAAAACTTTCATTGGTTCTGGTTTAGGTATGGGTTTAGTGCAGGTATGCAAGGAGTTGAGTTTAAGGTGGAACCACTGGAGGATCATACATTTAAGGTGGAACCTCATGGGAATGTCGATCATGTAGTTGGTTCACAAGAAGTACAAACTCGGATTCGATATACTATCATTCAGCACGTGATAGGGAGCAACACTCAGCATGGGAACTATTTAGTTATAGAGAAGACAGTAATAAGGTGGTTTTTGCAGTTGCTGCAGTGGATAAGATTTATGCACATGAGTCATTGAGTTTCAATAATACATTTTCTTGTGAGGTGATTTCCAAGTGGAAGGTTGGATTGAAAAATGATATGGATGCTCGGTCAGATGTGTATGTGCTCAGCAACGGTTGCAGGAAATGCAGTGACGACAAAGATGTCTATTACTGGGAGTATACACCAGGTATGTTTATACATCTATTTCTCTATATAGATGGTATGGTTTTTTTCAGGCTGAGATCTGGGTTACCAAGGGTTTGCTGGTTAAAGCAAAGGGAAATATACTTGGTTTGGAGATCATCAGGGATTAGAGTGGTAATACTCTAAGGGTGTCACAGTCCAGGATTCACAATGAAAAGTTGGTACAGACTTTGTTGAAGGGGCACTCCCCATACTATCATCGGAGGGTAGTCTATCAGGAGACTGTGATGTGAAAAAGAATGGTAAGTGGACATGTATATATGTGGTTGGAAGCCAGGAGTATCAGGTGGTCTGCACGAGACTTGACATAGCATCTGCAGATATGGGTATGTTGGATAAGTTTGATCGTGGATTACAAACAAACGTACAGGTTTTTTGTAGATTTTGACTACGCCATGGGAAAATCGATCACTGTCATGGGTAGATCAATCACAAGGTACGGGTTGATGATACAAGGATGTGTAGGAAGCTGAGAAGCTATGATGCTGCATATGATGGCTTTGTCGTCAACTGAAGCGGGGTATATGACACTTACGAAGGCTGCAAAGGAGGCTATTGGGCTAAAGGGACTCGCAATAGAGTCAGGATTCGAGCTAAAGATAGTAGCGGGTATTGCTACAGGTTTCTTGTCAAAGGCTATCCCTGGTCCGAGGTTCGAGCATAGGTTGAATTTGTTGAGTATCGGTATAGGCTAATATGGTACTAAGGTGAAAATTGTTATATTTAGTATCCATATTAGTCTATAAATATTAAGTCTAGGAGGTCATTGTGTAAGTTTAGCCCAAGTTTAGCCCAACTAAGGAATATATAGGTCGGTTATTAACTCTATATATACCATTAGGGGGTGCAGACAAAAGGCATTGATTGTCGACTTCTTTCTCTCCATTGTAGCAGCTAGGTTAACTCTTTTAGAGTTGGTTTTCTTCCCCCATCATCTCTACAATAAAGAGGTGAGGGGGGAGGGGTAATTGTACCGTTCATTCTTTTTCGTTCATCAATAAAACGTAAACGTTTGGGTCAAGTCGTGTGGGTTCTTCTTTAGTCGTGTATGTGTGTCGGTTACTTTACGAGTTCGGATTCCGCTTTGTTCGCTTCCGGGTTTGTTGTAGGATTTTACAACAATGAGAAGTAATCATACCTGCACATTCAATATACATTTACAAATATAATGCATTTTCTTGCAAATTTTCCTATTTTATTTAAAATGTGATTAAAATTATTTATCACATTTTTTATTTTAATTATTACTTATTAGAGGATAAATAGGCCCAAGCCGGTTTGTGGGCTTAGGGCCCGTTAGTGTTTCATTCATGTATTCTGTTATATATTGTGGTCAATAATAAATCATAACCTACGTGTTTAAGTGTCTATGGTATTAGAGCGGGTTTGATCCTCAGACCTAGGTGGTTATGTTGAGCCGCCTCCACTAAACCACGTCGTCAAACCCTATCCTTCATCATTCTCACAATATAGTTGTAGGCCGCTGCTACTATCCTCTATATTACAGTTATGTGTGGGACGTCGTCTTCTTCTTTTCTAAATCATGCATGCACCCCAGATCCCACAATCACTTATTAACTTTTTTAGTAATCCTAGTTACACTTTTGTTGGTGTTGGGGTCAACAATGATGTTAGTAAGCTGTGGTGGGATTATAAGATTAGGGTTGGTAGGACTGTAGATTTAAGGGTGTTGGTTGTTCAAGAGTTTAGCGAGATGGGTTTTGGGGAAGGATTCGTTGTTCAAGAGTTGTCACTTGATCAGGTGCAGTATGCGTATTTAATATGATGATGATTTAGGGATTTGTGAAAAAAAAGAAAAATGTTATAGTAGCTTATTATTCGTTTTTAAATTGTTTATTTTGGTTCGGAATACTTTGGTTTATCCCGTATGAAAAGAGGATATTATCGGTTATCTTGGTTCGGCATACTTTGGTTTATCCCGTATGAAAATGAGGATACTTTGGTTTATCCTGGTTCGGGATACTTTGGATTATCCCGTATGATACATTAGGTTGTGACTTTCTGTTTTGAAGATCAGTCTCCGCTTGCAGTCGGTTGTCTTCATCAAATAACTAGTTATTGCTTTAATGTTTTATTTTGTTTTTCTACTCCGATCCGAGCTGTGGTGATTTCGCCGCTCGGACTACGAAAGAATATTAGAGGATAAATAGGCCCAAGCCCGGTTGATTTCATTCATGTAATCTCATATATATTGTGGTTAATAATAAATCATAACTTACGGGTTTTATTGTTTAACATTATATTCATTCGATCTCTTCCAATACATGAAAAGTATTGAAAGATCAGTTTTAAAATGAAATGTCTGATTAGTTCAGTGTTTTAATTATGGGCCAGGCTTTGCTGCAAATATGCCCATCTTACCAGCGAGTTAGAATGTTAGATCACATTCGCTTGGCTACAAGATATGAGTTTAGGCCCATACGATACACGTAAGCTAGCTTGGTTGAGGTTAAAAATAGACAGTTAAGAAACTAATATCGTGACGAACCGGATGAATAATCGACGTATCAACTTCGACTCGACTTTATTTGTATGAAAATTAAATAAATATATGTATATAAAAGGGTAAAAATGTAATTTAATCGAAGCTCGATAAGGCTTGTGAGCTTCATGAGCTGAATATTTTGGTGCTCGAACTCGATTCGAAAATATACTCGAATAGCGTCGCGAGTTGTTTCGTCTCCTTTACATCCCTATTATGTTTATACAAAGTGAAATGTTTTTATATTTTTTGGTTTGGTGGTGACCATAATACTCGTTTGATGACAAGTTTGATAGTGTATTGAATAATGATGTGAAGATGGAACATAGGGGCTGTTTCTTTTTCTATCCTGTTTACAAATGATGTCTTTTTGTATAAATGTTCCTGGCTGGTAAAAAGGTGTGTGGGCAAATAATGTTTCTTTTTTTTGCTTAATGAATCGTTCTAATATTAATAAATGACTGTTTTACCCATGTAATTGCTAATATATAGATAGTAACAAAACTGAAAAGAAAAAAACCGTGAGGATTTACATTTAACCCATAGTAGCATCAAAACTATCTTAAAAATAATAATATCAAATCATGATCAAAATTAGATATGGCCAAAAAAAACACCCAGATATCATCAATCTCGATTCCCACACCAAAAAAACCAATTCTAATTTTGGAACGGCAAAAACCCAATTCTTGTTTGCATCAAATCACAAAACCATACGGATGTCTTTTTGTTTGATCTTCAATTCATTATTTCGTTGATGATTTCAACTTCAAAGTACAGCCCCAAATAAAACATTATTTAGAAAGGGGTGTTTGAATCTGGGTTTTTAGAAGGTAAATGAATGGATGTTGTTGAGGAAGTGACGGTAAGGCAGCGGTGGAGCGACAGTGTGAAGCGACAAACAGGTGTGGGAGTGATGCATAAAAAGAACAATGAATCAAATCATGGAAATGGATGTATGAAAATATGAAATGTTGACTGACAAGAAGAAGAAGAAAATGTTAAAGTGAAGTAGAGAGAGAAAAACTTTAGGGTAAAAAGGACTTTATGTGTATTAAATGGTTTCTGGCTAGTAATGGGTGTGGTTTTTGAACTCTTGTGCATTCAGGATCATGCTTCGTAATAAGCAAAAAAGAAACGCAATTTGACCCCTGTTTGGATAATGAATTGCTAGCAAACAGCCATTAAGTTAAAAAGAAACACCCCCATAGTGTTTAGCCTAAGTCACACATTGTTTAAATTACTCATGCTATCGCAGATTTATCCATATGTAGAAGTCGATGCCTTGGGACGACCCGGTGCTACTATACTGCTAGTTGGAGGTTTAGATTACTCATGCTTTCGCAAATTTATCCATATGTGATCTTCATTGTTGACCGAAACAACATGTTTAATTTTTGGAAAAAGATTCTCTAAAGTTATGGTCAAACATGATTGATCATGTTAAGTTTATTGTGAGTGAAAATAAATAAATGGGCCCATGATTTTTATTAAAAGAAAAAGTTTTATGCAATTAACTTATTTGTGATTGGTGAACATGATGTATCATGTTTGACTCTACTTTAGAGGATTCTAATCCTTAATTTTTTTCAGGTCATACCAAAGAATCTGCCAAGGCTTTGACCAATATGATTAAGATAACATATCCGAGGCACAATTATAAACAAGTTTTTGAAACCCGAGTTTCGCTGCGACGGGTTTTCGTGTATATCCGAGGCACAATTATAAACAAGTTTTTGAAACCCGCGCTTCGCTGCGACGGGTTTTCGTGTATGTTCTTATAGAGGTTGGTTTGTTGTTCAGTGATAGTTTTTGTTTAAGGTGATACTCGTATTTTTTTTAGAGTATCATAAACTACTTATTGTGTTTAGGATTTGCGTCTAGACATATAACTATTTTGTGGCAAGAGTATTGATTTTTGTATTTTTGTGTATTATAATTTTGAGGTTCATAAAATATAACTATGTATAAATAGTATAAAAAAGGCCTAAACACCCTCTTAGTAGTCTTTTTTAATGTGTATGAAAAAGTGACAATAAATAATGTTGCAAAAACAAATTCTTTACAACTTTTATACCTTTTACCAATGTTTTGAAAACTTGGTTTTGAATCGACCCGGCCGAGTCACCGGGTCACCGGGTTACCGGTTCAACCTGTTGGACCGTCGGGTCAACCCGGTTTTATAATATATATATATATATATATATATATATATATATATATTCAATAATTAGAAAGAAAATATGTACATAAATCATAAAATATTACATATATTAAACCTAAAGACTATTTATTAACAAATATAACATGTAAAATTAAAATTACGTCGCAAATATATACAATTAACATGTTTTATTTATAAAAAAATACGAAAAAACCGAAACCCGGCCGGGTCTCATGACCCGGGTTGACCCGGGTCACTCCAAACCCGGCCAAACCCGGCGGGTCAAACCGGGTTTCGAAAATATGAAACCCGGTTTAATTTGACCCCTTTTTTCGGACGAAACCGGTTCAACCGATTGACCCGGCCAGATCGAACCGGGTTTCAAAACACTGCTTTTACATAGCATACAAACTTGTCTCAATATCCCAATTTGTCTACTCCAACTGAATGATTTTGTTCTCCCAGGTAACTTCGAAATGTACGGCACACTAATGTATGTTCATCGACTGAGATTAAAAGTCGGTATAAAAGATAGGTGATCATGAAGAATTTGTTAAAGTAATTCGATTAAGCAAATGCTACTCCTCTGTACACCAAATCACCAGTTGTCAAAGCCTGCAAATACATGAGTATTGAGTGAATAGTAGTAAAATGCACTTTAATCTAATGAGCAGAACTTTCACTCAATCAAATACAACATACCAAAACTTTATATAAAATTTAGCCAACATTTGAAAACTCATTCCACTAACGATAACGTATATCTTGGATACTAACTTTATTTTAAGCTAACTATATATGTTATTACATAATCTGCTAAGAGAAAACAACGATCAAATTTCACATTTTCATAAGAAAAATCTGGGAACAATTCCTACAACATTGATTTTTATAAGTGTAGCTGATACTTCTATCTAAGTTGAAAAACAAATAAAGGGACACTAACTAATGACTAAGTGTTAAAGGGAAAAAAGGAAATAGAGAAAAATTCTATCATGGTTGAAGGGCGCGCTACATGCCTAAAACAAATATTCAAACACCCTCTATAAGATTCAGCAATAGTATGTTACACATATCGTGGCTATAGCATTAAGTGAAGATGTCCTAAAAGATCAGTCATCGCATCCGGATCCAATTGATGCGCCACAATCCTCCAGTATAAAAGTTCCGCAAATACAACGAATATTCTGCGTGTTTATAGCCGCTATGCACTGCAAGATAAAAGGTAAAGTTATTACAGACCAAAATGAAAGTACAAACAAAAACATTGGAAAAATGTGATTGATTTTCCATATAAATTGATGATGGTTCGAGATAAATTAAAGATTAAACTTACGGGCAAAGCTCGCCATTGAGAACTAGAACCGACAGTCCACCTTAATGCATCATGCTTTCATGAAAAGTCAAAGGAGTAAGAGTCATGAAAAGCTTAATGAGTGACGAAACTGATGGTGATGGCACAGGAGGAAGTGTTGCATTAGAAATTGTTGCAGTAGGTATTGAAGTGGCACGTGTTGCCACATTATGAAAGACATGGTCAATTACAAAATCGATAACTTCTGCTCCATTGGACCTCTTGAAGGCTAGCTAAAATAACTTTTTTTGCCAAAGGCATTGACGGTGATTCTCTTTTGTAACTGATAGATTCCATTATTCGCATATTCTACACATCAGCTATAATGTTAGGTTGAATTTTAAATATCCAAAAACAACAAAATATGGATTGATTATGTATAGATAACAGAAACTCTATCTAATGTCCTATTTACACAGGAACATCACATAGCTTGCACAACCTTATAGTGGATGCTACATTGCTACTGATGCATTTGAATCAGTTCATCTTTATGACATTCCTTACGCCGATTTCCAACTTTTCACATTTTAACGATGGCAATACATCGCAACATTATTCTAGGTGCTTGCATCTGTTTCAACAAAAAATATAAAAGAATATAACAAATATTTATGAAATTTGTAGTTTATACTTTAGTGGTAGTTCATAAGTAAAGTCGCTTACTTGTTTAATGTTAAAGATCTAATTTATGAGCACGAACTTTTATCATTTTAATTCTCCTTGGAGATTCAAAATCTGTTGTGCAATTCGACATTTCCATTATTTTGTAAATGCTTATAGTCTCATCTCCAAAGTCTTTTGGGGTACTTGAAAGAAACTATGGTACTGTTGAAATTTAAAAATACTGTAATTTACCTTGATGTTGAGGGGTAAAACGGTTCTTGCAGCGAAAGTCTTAGAAGGAACAACCCACCATAGCTTACTATTCTAACCCCTTAATAGCTAGCTGGCGCTTTTTTTGCATTGATCAGACTGACTTTTGTTCTTCACATGTTTTAACACTGCTTTCCCGTAATCATGGAAAGTAGTCAACGATGAAGATATGGTATTTTTGCGTTTGTGCTAACCTGTAATCAATCATAGAAAGAGAGTATCACTAATTGCGTCACTTCAAAAACAAACACTAAAAGGAGCTTTATAACACTATCTTCACTATCATGCATTGGAACAAAGAGAAACTATTGAAAGAACTAAAAAAGCTCAATACTTGAGTTTCAGAAAACGAACATTATAAAACACACGCCTTTCAGTTAGAAAACCAACATTATAGAAATACAACCTCAGAAGCAACATCATATCAGTCAAACAACACTCAACCAAATACGCCTAAAAGCCTCAGACCTGACCCACAACCAAACGCCCCCAGAAACCTTGAACGTTTACACTTTAAATTTCATAATAATAATAAAGACAATAAAAAGTAATGAGAAGTGGTTAACTCACTAAAGAAAGAAAGTATTGGAATTTAGAAAAAGTAACCCAAACACCTCTAAAGAGCTAGAAAGGCTTTTTAAAACACAATAATATTATGTTAACGCATTGAACCTAATCATTTATTTAACGTGACGATAACTAATGTACACTGAAAATTTAAAGTCATAAATTTTGGACCAAGACAATTTTCCTCTCGGAAGTCGTCCTGAAACTGCTGAGTCCCTTTTTGGCTCTGTTATTTGGGACAACCTTTGACCCGTTTCCTTTTTTCAGTGACCCGGTTTCCCACACCTTACAAATGGCATAAAAAATATTACCATTCATTAACTACAGTAGTGTTTGGCTAAGATCAAGAAATGTGTAAAAAAGTCTAGTAGATACCTGTGCGCGAAAGCAAGTCACCACAAACTGAGCAACCTGAGAAAAATAAAATGAAAGCTGAAACGCACGCTTATAAAAAAGCACTCTCAAACTGCTGACTAACATAAAAACATGCTGCCTTTCAAAATGAGCTAATCCAAACATTTTCAAATCAAGTCTTATAAATGGCCCATAATATCAATTAAACGATCCCGTAAGCCCAAAAAAGCAACCTACCAGCTTAACCACGAAAAAAACACAAATTTTATTTATAAAAAGCCTCAATGCTTACCTCCAAAACTCATATCTAGCATACAAAGACCGGAGACTCACATCACTTCTGCAGCAAACGCCACCTATTCGGCCTAAACTTCAGAGTCATGACAATTTTTCCTATAACAAAAGAACAACACATAAATCCCTACGAATCAATAAACATTGAAACGAAAACCCTTTATAAAAACAAAAAACCCCTAATGTTTTTTTATATAAATCTAAATTTATACACATAAAAAACTTACATGACAAAACCAAAACACCTAATTTATTTATATAAATCTGAAATACCTAATTAGAAAAAAGACCTAAAATTGAAAATTGATGGTCACATCAAGTATCAGTAGCCGTTGTTCTTGTATAAGCCTTGTTTAATCGCCATAACAACCGATTTTGGAGATTAATTTCCTCTTTTTTGATCTTGTTGCATGTGTAAATCAGGTCATGAAAAGTGATAGTAATGGCTGTGTTCAAGGTTTGTGGAGATGATAAATCATTTGTATGTGTGTGTTTTATTCAGTGATTGCCTGAAAAAATGGGGTGATTGTTTGTGTTATCACAATGAAGAAGGGTGGGTGGTAGACACGTGTATATACCAAGATATGTGAATCATCATGGGACGGTGGTGGGTGTTTTTCAAGTAATAAAGCTAGAGCCAGAATATTGTTTAATACTGTAATTTTTTACTGTTAAAGTACTGTTCATTAGGTTATTTTATTAATTTTTTTAATAATAAAAAAATACCAAGAATGGGGAACAACACATGATTTGTATAAGAGTTATAATGTGCAAATAAGATAGAATATGTTTAGTTCTTTAGTGTGTTGAGCCGATAATTAGTTGGTCCATTCGCACTGGGGTTCACTTAAACAACATACCTATTTTTTACAAGTCTTAACTACCAGAGTGTATATATATTAGTTAATTTGTGGCGACTTTTTTAGATAACAAAGATGACTTTCAAACTCCACAAATTAACAATCTAAATTCCTTCTTCCCTTTTGTTTGAATCCTGTTATAACCCCTGAAATTGGGATTAATCATTAATTGATTAATCTCATATCGAGCGTGTTAGGCGGGTTTCTCATCTTGGGTTTTTGTAATTTAGATCTGTTATTCTCCTCTTCAAATCGATTCCATTTCCGTTTCCGATTAATCCCTGCCTCCATTAAACCCTAGCTATTTTCGATTAATTGACCTCCTTTCAATCCAAAGATGGGTAGCTTTCGTTCAAAAGAAGATGATGTGTCAAAGATTTCGACTTCGATTTTTGTTACAAATTTCCCATACTCCTTCTCTGCTAAGGATCTATTCCACTCATGTAAGCAATATGGTCACGTGGTCGATTCGTTTATTCCAACAAAGAGGACAAAAGATGGTAAGCGTTTTGGATTTGTTCGATTTATCAATGTCTTTAATGTGGAGAGATTGGTAAATAACTTATGTACGATTTGGGTGGGTCGATCGAAATTCCATGCTAATGTTGCAAGATTCAAAAGAGAGTACATGAAGGGAAGTGTTAACGTGGATAAGACTAAGAATGAATCGAATAAAAGGAAGTTTGATGGGTCTCATAAGAATGTGGAAAATACAGTTATTGGTAAATCATTTGTGTCTGTGGTGAAGACTAGCCGAATGCCAATAGATAAGGAATCTCCTCCTGCGATTGTCCTTGAAGATGATTGTTTGAATGCGAAGGATCTCACTCTGTCGTTGATGGGCAGAGTCAAAGAGATGGCCTCTTTAGTCAATCTTAAGAAGGCGCTTTGTAATGAAGGTTTTGATGTGGTTAAGATTAGCTATTTGGGAGAACTTTGGGTATTACTCGAATTCGAGACTGCGAAGGCTAAAGATTCATTTAGGGGTAATGTTGGTGTGGGCTCTTGGTTTTCGGTCATTAAACAAGCTTACGCCGAGTTTGTTCCTGAAGGTAGATTGGTTTGGGTGGAATTGGACGGTGTTCCGTTTAAATTCTGGTCGGGTCCTACTTTCAAACGTATTGCTGCTAAATGGGGTGAGTTATTGGATGTTGATGATTATGATGAGTCGAATCTTCATTCCAAAAGAATTTGCATTCTTTCTAAGGTTTGTGAGCACATTCACGAGAGCTTCAAAATTGTTTTTCGGGGTAAGGTTTATTGGGTGCGCGCAAGTGAAGTTCTAGGGTGGACTCCTGAATTTTCCGAAGAGGAGGAGGAAGACGAATTATCAGTGGAGGATAACAATGATGGCAGAATTAATGATCTCGAGGCAAATAATTGCATTGATGAGAGTGACGTGGAGGAGGTGCTTGAAACACTGTTTGATCAACCTGATGATCAGAAGGACAAACACTTGGAAGATCCTTTTGGTTTATACCCTTTATTGAACAAAGAAAATATCGAATTGGCATGAAAGGTTACTGAAGAAGATCATAGTTGGTCTCATCCGCCTGGTTTCACTCCGGATGAGGGTTTGAATGAAGGTAATACTGTTAATCTTGACTTGAAGGACTATGGAGAAAATGATCGAGATGACAATTCGTTTGTTAACCTTGAAGATGGTAAGGATAATTCTGAGTCGGTAAACAGTTATTCAGAATCAAAGCTTTTGGGTCACTCTATGTACTCTGTTCTGCCGCGAACGGGGGGTTCTATTTTAAATCTTATGGAGGAAGTTGTAAAGGTGGGCCAAACTATGGGTTATAACATGGATGGGTGCATCAAGGATATCACTGAGATCATTGAATCCCAAGGAGAATTTGGGGTTAATCGATGAATTTTATGTCTTTGAACGTTCAAGGCCTCGCCCAAAAGGCCAAAAAAGATTGGGTAAAGGAGTTGTGTATTAAAAATAAGGTGAATTTTGTGGGCCTTCAAGAAACTAAGATGGGGTCTATTGATCTAAGTAGTGTGAGGTCTTGCTGGGGTAATTTTAATTTTGATTATGTGCATAGTGATTCCGTTGGTAACTCGGGAGGGATCTTGTGCATTTGGGATCCTAATTCTTTTCGGAGGAGTAGCTTTACGAGATCGGACTATTTTGTCATTGTTCGAGGTGTGTGGTTGAAATCAGGGATTGATCTTATGATAGTGGTTGTATATGCGCCTCAAGAGGCTAAAGAAAAGCGTATGTTATGGGATTATTTGGCTCATGTGTCGAATCAATGGGTTGGTAAACTTGTTATGATGGGCGACTTTAATGAGGTGAGATATAAATCGGACAGATATGGTTCGAATTTTAATGCTCACGACGCTGAGATTTTCAATTCATTCATATACAACGCGGGTCTTGATGAAGTCCCTTTAGGAGGAAGTGCTTATACCTGGTGTCTCAAATCTGCTTCTAAAATGAGTAAATTGGATCGATTTTTTGTTTCCGAAAATTTGTTGAGCATGTGTCCTAATATCACTGCTATTACCTTGGAGCGGTTTATTTCAGACCATCGTCCTATTTTATTACGTGAAGTCAGGTATGATTACGGTCCTATTCCTTTTCGATTCTATCGTTACTGGCTGGAAGTTGATGGTTTTGACAAGTTGGTTAGGGATTCTTGGAACGTGGCTCCTGTTAACAAGAAAAATGCCATCCGAAACTTCATGGGTAAACTTAAATTTCTTAAAGACCGTATTCGGAGCTGGCTCTCTATTCATAGGTCGAATTCGCGAGGTGAGATCTATTTCCTTAAAGAGGAGTTGCGGTCTTGTGATGAGGTTATTGATAAGGGAGATTGCTCGAATGAGGTGGTCCATAAACGTACGGAGATTCTCAACAAGATTCATCAGGTAAATAATATTCAAGCTTCGGAAATTGCTCAAAAAGCCAAGATTAAATGGGCAATCGAGGGAGATGAAAATGTGAAGTTTTTTCATGGTATGCTAAACAAGAAGCGCAATCAATCTAATATTCGGGGTATTATGGTGAATGGGACGTGGGTCGATGACCCGGTTCAGGTGAAACGTGAATTCTTTGAACATTTTCGGGGTAGGTTCGATAAACCATTAGTGAATCGAGCGTGTATTGATACCCATTTTCCTGTCTCCCTATCGATTGATCAGAAAGAGGATATGGAACGCATGATTTCTAAAGAGGAGGTTAAAAGGGATGTGATGGACTGCGTCGTTGATAAGTCTCCCGGGTCCCGGATGGTTTATTTCATTTAGCTTTTAACCGTTATTTTTGGGCCTGTGATTGAGAAGGACCGTGTTCGAAGGACTGTTTGTCTATTATTCTTCATGTATGGTGAAATACCGAAATTGATGTAACTCGAACTTTATTAGCTTTGATTCCTAAAATCCTTGATGCAACATGGTTAAGGATTTCGTCAATATAAGTTTCATCGGGAGCTTTATACAAGATTAATTGCTAAAATCTTTGGCGAACGATAGTTGGTGTGCTTGGTGATCTTGTCAATAGAGGTTCCAATCAGCTTTTGTGCGGACAACAAACCTAGACGGTCCATTTATCTTGATGAGGTTTCTTCAATGTGTCGAAGGAAGAAAAAACACGCTACTTAATTTCAAGTTGATTTCGAAAAGCTTTTGATTCGTGCCCAGCTGGGATTATCGTGGATGATGTGTTTAAAATAAATTTGGTTTTCGTGTGAAAAGATGGAGGACTTGGCTTCAAAGTTGTCCTTAGATCATCCAGGGGTCCATTCTTGTCAACGGTAGTCCTACGGAGGAATTTTCAATTTTTTAGAGTTCTAAAACAAGGTGAATTTCCTGTTATCCCCTAGTTTTATTCATTCTTATTATGGAGAGCTTTGCATAATCCTCTTCAACGTTTGGTAAGATGCGGGTTTGTTTACGGGATCAAAATAAATTCCATGGTGAATTTGTCCTCATTTGTTTTATGCGGAGATGCAATCTTTCCTTTGGCCAATGGAGTGAGCTCAATATCGATTCGTTAGTTTCGAGTTTTGGATTGTTTTTTTCTTCCCGGCTTCTGGTCTTCGTATTAACATGGTGTAAGAGTAAGATTATGTGTTAACGTTGAAGGATTGGGATGGTTAAAAACGCGCTTCTAAACTTGGTGGCTATTCCTTAGAGACCCAATTCACTTATTGGGTTACGAAAAGTTGGGGAAATATGTCTAAGAAGCAAAGCTGGAAAGAAGTGGTGGACAAGGTGTTATTCGTCTTTCTAAATGGAAAGATGAAACTTAAACTCCTTTTCAATTGGAAGCAGACACACTTCTTAAGTCCAGTGTTTAGGATCTATTCCAATCTTCCATAGGTCCGATGTTTTTAATGTTCCCTCGAGTATTCCTTTAAATCTCTCATGAATCTATTCGTGACCGGTTCTTTAATGCCATGATCCGAAGAGTGAACAAAGCTTTCTTGGGTAAGTGGAACAAGGTCCTAACTCCGAAGGATAAAGGTGGTTAAGGTATCAAGCTTTTTACCCCTAATAGAGTCTCATGCTCAAGTGGGTTTTTTTTTGGCTGTTCATTATCACAATGTCACTTATGGACTAAATATTAAGGCTATTTAATTGGGATGACGGAATTTGAACAAGGATGTTTCTGGTGGAGTTTGAACCAGCTGGACATCAATAGTTCACAAAGTAAGGGTGTTACAAGGTCGAGGTATTAATGTTGTAGATTACATCCGATTAAGCAGGGAATGGGGAGAACACGCGGTTCTGGCCGACAATTGGTATGAAGGCGTGTCATCAAATAGCGTTCTCCACGTATGTTCGCTTCTTGAGTATGAAATAAGAATCTATATGCCTACTGTTATTTTGAAATTGAATGCGTCAAGTTTAGATAACTCATTTCGAGAAGAAAAGCGAGAAAGTGAATTTTGAAGAGATGCAACTTAACTCTTTGGCTGAGATTTCCTCGATGACTACTCTCGTGCCTTGCGAAAATCGTTACGTTTGGACGTTAGAAAGTACGGGTCTTTTCAGTGCTTCAATTCGAATAGGAGAGATTGAATGGAATCGTTTCAGGAAGTTAGTTTGTGCCGACTGGTGGGTTAAATCCGTGCCAATCAAGGTGAATATCATACTTGGAAAGTTCAAATCAAACACGCCTCCCAATGCTTTTAATTATCTCTCGTCGTGGAATGATATGATTTCATTGTTTGTCCGATTTGTAATGCCGGTGTGGAATCGACAAACCATATTTTCTTTCAATGCGTTGTAGTGAGACAGATTATGCGTAAGATATCTTCTTGGTGGAATATCGACTATTTGGATGTGAATTCTTACGAGGAATGGCAAGTTTGGTTGGTTTCTATTCGGATTCAATCCAAACTCAAAGGCGTTCTTCAGGGTGTATACTATGGTCTGTGGTGGTATATGTGAAACTTTCGCAACAAGCTTTTGTTTGATAAGAAGATCCCTAAAAAGGCGTTGATATTTGATAATTTAGTTTCTAGTTCTTTTTATAGGTGTAAATTCAGATGTAAAGCGTCGTTCAAGTGGGACGATTGGCTTAAGAACCCTTATATTGTTCTTGTTTGATCTAGCTCCTTGCTAGTGTTTTAATTAATCACCGTTCAAAAAAAAATACCCAATGTACTTGCCAAATAATATTATTGTGTTAAATAATCACACCCGTAAGTCAATGACTATGACATGTGCGTGTGGGCGACCAGTTTCTGTTCGCCGAGTATTTGTGGAACCCATACACTTTTTAAGAATAACTAAAATACACTTTTAAAGAAAAACGATACTGGCAGGTATCCTTGCAATGCGACGACGGGTATCCTGTGAATATATTTTGCGGTGAACAAATGTTATTCGGTTAAACGTTTTTAACAATAATTGTACAAATGAATGATAATTTTAAATAAAATAACTTTAAGCAATAACAATGCAAAGTATTTCATATCCAAATAAAATAAGGTCCAAATGAAAGAAGAGAACATAAGTATCATCTTTGAAACATAAGTTAAAATAGACGGGTATCCACTTGTTGCGGCGACGGGTTCCTGTATAGTTTAATTTCTGGCGAGGGACTGGGCGAGGTTCAAAGGCCAGAAGAATCTTGGATGACTGAATTTATTGTGTGTGAAGTATGATTAGTTTGTGTTGTAGCTTTTTGATTCTTTCACAAATTATGAGTTTTTTTATATTAAGATTTTTTAACTGACATTTTAATGTGTATCAATAACATTTTTCTAGTTTTGTATGCTATAAATATTGATATGATGGTTACACAGTTTTCCCATTAAATCACTTATTTATCATTAATATAACCGTTACAAGTTTTGAGTTTACATGATGATAAATGGGATGTTACAAAAGGAATTATAATAAACAATGAAAGCATTAGTTTGTGTTGTAGCTTTTTGATTCTTTCTTAAACCATGAGTTTTTTTATATTAAGATTTTTTAACTGACATTTTAATCAATATCAATAATATTTTTTCAGTTTTATATGTTACAAATATTGATATGGTGGTTACACAGTTTTCCCATTAAGTCACTTATTTATCATTAATATAATCGTTACAGGTTTTGAGTTTACATGATGTTAAATGAGATGTTAAAAAAGGGATTATAATAAGCAATGAAAGCATTACTTGTAACGGCTCATACTTTTAGTGACACATAAATTTCTAGGCTTTTAATTATAAAGAACAAGAAAATCTAATTACAAATATGTATTAACAAAAAGCACTTAGTCGCGAAATCACAAATATAAAAGATGATAATAAAAAGTTTAGTAAATACATATACCAAACTTTTTAATACGTTAGATACCTAGTTTGCAAAAGCATTAATCATAAATGTTCTAAAACCAAAAAAACAATTATGTGATCCCAAATCAAGTTATTCGCATATACACAATATAATTTTCATTTTTCTTGACTATGACCGCCTCGTGAACGACTCGTGAGACCATTAAGCATTCTCACTCGACACAAAACCAGCAAGCTTCCTT
This sequence comes from Tanacetum coccineum, assembly GCA_026074375.1. NCBI lineage: Eukaryota > Viridiplantae > Streptophyta > Magnoliopsida > Asterales > Asteraceae > Tanacetum > Tanacetum coccineum. The sequence continues at coordinate 20,791 of BQNB010116195.1, forward strand.
CTCTTTATTGTCCCTACGACTTCGGGACATTGAAATAAGTTATACAAATCATACCAAAGAAAGGATAATGCAATAAATAATAAGATTTTTCTATGATGTTCTATGCTACAAATGACTACACAAAACTTTCACGTATCATCTCCTCATTACAAAGATTATTCGATCCGACTCGAATCCACTCCGAGTCCGACTCATTAAACCAAGAAAAATATCTGACCAAATTGGTACGACTTTCACCCCACCATCAACATCTTGATATACCCCGTGAGCATCATTACCACTTATCAATACCTGCACTAATCACTTATCGATACCTGCAAGAATAACATTAATAATCTGCTGAACAACCCAAAAATTTAAAATAGGTTAGCAAGATCTAACACCTCGTTTCCTTCTCAGGCAACCACAAATCCATTTGTATGTCGTTGTCCATAAACGTCATCACATGCAATATTAGTTAAAGAAAAATGAAAACTTAAAGGAAGAAGAAGAAACTAACCGTAGTGGGGGAACGATCCTGAATGTGAAGACTTTTTCATAAAAAATAGAGTTGGGTGTATTGTTGTGTGCGAGTTTATATATGTTTTACTAAATGGGCAGTTACAAAGTTGCAGTGGCC
>BQNB010116196.1:0-21409 GCA_026074375.1 Tanacetum coccineum
TACCCCTTGTTGTCACCAAAACTTTCTGTGACGAGCCTTTTGCAACAACATATTTGGCTACGACACAGTGTCGCGAAAAATTTTTGTGACGACATTTTAACACCTCTAGCTACGACAAGGGTCTTAGCTAAAAGTTTCGAGTGTTGTAGTGATTAATTTGAATGTCAAACTCGCTTGTTAACATGAGGGCTTCCCTGAGCTTAAGAAAAAACTAATCATCATACACATATCCTCCTAAATCTCTATGTACAAGCTTGATTTGCTTGGGAACAATAGCTGAATACATGAGACTAGGCATTGGCATGCCATTGTACTTGAAAAAAAGTAATTTTGGAGCATAAATTTGTACTTTGATCATGTGTCGGTGATACCGCCAATCCAAGTGTAGGAACAATCTCTTCAGCTTAAGACATGTGATATTCAAGCTTTTGGGGCCCCATTGATCTATTCCAAGAGTCAAACTCTCGAGAAAATGAAACTTCGATTTAATATTGTCAAAATGGCATCATCCATGATCACGTTATCTAATGATAACTCTGTCACATTTCCTAATGAGCAGATGTTGAATGGAAGAGGGTTCCGTGTAGCCATAGAACTGTAACAGAATGAACGAATGTTTGGGACGTCATAGATTTCTAAAGTATGGGTTTTCCCATGTCGACGGATTTTTAACTCATTAAGATAAAAAAAGGTTTCTAACCTTGATCGTCTTCAATCCCCTGCAAAATGAAAGGGCTATCTTCTCAAGCAAGGTGCAAGTAGACAATATATTATGGAGTACCTCGTCGCTTATGCACACAGAGTGCAACTCCAGTACTCGTAGGGACACACAGCTGATCAAAACATTGCTAATTTTCAAAGAAGTTCCATTCATTGAACTACATCTTATTACCATCTTAATCAGGTTTTTAACAAAGAATAACTCACATGGAAATGTAAATGAAGAAACAGTTAACCCAATTGTGAGTTCAAGCTCTCTCAGATAGTTCCGGTTGATAGGAGACGAATGCATTTATCAGCAAGAGTACCCAACTCAAGGTTCCCGATGTAGGTCTGAAAATAAACCTTTTTAAATGGTATGTTGTCCCGAATATATCTTAGGAGCGCGTGTTCAACCATCATCAAACGGTTTCTATGTTGTTCTATATCAGTGTACCTTATGTCATCAGTAGGAAACCTGAGGCTAGAGATGGTAAACCAAGCATGTAGCCATGACTTCGACAAGATGCATGTGCGTGCGGCTTAACAATGACTGTATCTGGTGATGGATCAACTCAGGAACATCATCTTCCAATTGCTGTGTGCGGGTCAGCCGCCTTCTCTTCCTCAATCTATGGGCACAAAAACAAAAGATGCAAACCCTCTTATTTTTATAGCTGGTGACTGAAACCAAAACTTCATCTTTTAGCATTTGTATATTACTTTCGAAAAAACTTACTATTTACTTTGCATGCTTGACTGAAATAGAAGTTTTATTGATAAATAAAAGTACTTTATCCTAAAAGTCACTTTTCATGTATCCATATCTCTTAAAAAACGATACTCTAAAAAAATTTTATGGGAAAAATGTATCATGATCATTACAGTAAATCTTGACTCTTTATCATGTACTGTATCATTGATAAATAAAAGTACAACCTAGTCATTTTCTCCGAGTTCTCTGTAAATAATTTTTTGCATAAATCTTTATCAAACGATCGGAGATCTTAAAAGCGTAAGTAGCTAGTCTTCCATCATTTTTGTATTGTCAGGCGAGATGTTATATAAAATTGATAGATATTAGATATCATAGAATAAGAAGTTAAAAGTAATCGGGTAAATCAAGAGTACTGTTTAGGTAATTACTCTAGATAAATCGAGCCTTTTTAGCTTGATGTACGCAGTTTAGATGATATTTCAGTGACTATTTTCGCAGAATAATCTTGTTTTTCAGAAAAAAGAAGTTAGAAAAACTTACATATTAAATCAAATAATCAAACTGAAGCTGAGTAGCTAGCCACTTACATGGACAACATCAATTTGAGTCCACATTTCGACTAGAACAGATACGTATGGTATAGATAATTTGTAGGGTTTTCTTACATTCTTCAAGAACATTATAAGAAAACTAGACAAAAAAAAATTAGCAAACTTTAAGGACGAAATAGTTAACATGCAACTTACCAAGGACGCTGTTTGATATGAAAGTAATGGCAGTGGGTTTTACTCTTGTATGATTTTGATAGAAAACTTCAGCAAGACTACGCAAAGCTCACAATGATGAAGAAAAATCTCACGAATTTTCTGCAAAATTGATGATTTTATCACAAAGGGTATCGTGTTACCCGAATATTAGTACCGAAATTATGGGCCCCAACCCCCAACTTGAATTATATTATCGCCTCATTTTTAAATTTCAAATCTACACCTCAAATTAAGAAGGAAAATAGTCTTTTTCTAATATCTAACAAATACCCGCGCATAGCGTCGAAAATTCATTTTCAAGCATTAGTAGACTTTTAGGGGACGTTTGGTACGAGGAAAGGCTATAGAATGGAATCGTAAAAGAGAATGGAATCATAGAGAAAGTGAAAGAGGTGGAGAAATAATAACGATTCCATTGTTTGGTACAAATGAAGAAGGCGTGTAATATAAAACATTCTCTTGTTTAGTTATTTTATCCATCATAATAAAAAAGAATATTATCATATAATATTTTCTTTTAAACATTCAATTCAATTACATAAATCTTATTCGGGTCAACCTGACCTGAACCCGCACATTCAATTACATAAAGAAGCTGACCCGACTTGAACCCGAACCCGAATAAGCCTATTTGGGTCGGGTCACTCGGGTCAAAAATCTTATTCGAGTCAATTTGGGTCAACCCGACTAACCCGAGTTCTAAATAGGGTCGGGTATCGAGTTGAAATGTTTTGGCTAACTCGGGTTCGGGTCAACCCGATTAACCCGAATAAAGATTTTTTTAATATAGATTTTCTATTTAAAATAATAAAAAAAGAAATTTTTTGTCAGTTTACTCAAATTCGGGTTGACCCGAACCCGAGTTGACCCGACCCGAATTAACCTGAACCCGAGTAACCCGAGTTCAAATAGGGTCGGGTTCGAGTATGAATTTTTTACCCTCAACCCGGCTTGACCTGACCCGAATTAACCCGAACCCGGTCGGGTAACCCGATTAACACCCCTAGTTGTGACGAAATTTGAAGAAACTCAAACAGTAAAATAATGATATGAGCATTTGCATAATAAAGTTTAAAACAAAAACGTTGATAATGGGTACTAAACGAAAGAATGAATTATAGAAGTCTTACCTTTTCTCCACCAATTCTTCAATTTCTTGACTATTTTAAGAGAATGCTGAGAATGAAATGGGAATTAATATTGATTCACCAATTCCATTCAAGTACAAACAAACATGAGAATGCTCTTCCATTCCATTTCTCTGCTTTCCATTCCACCGTACCAAACATCCCCTTAATTTATAGACTTGTGCTTTCTTTTTTTGTTTGTGATTTAAATTAATTGGCGTAGACCCTTCCTTTTTTGTTTATGATTTAATTTGCGTGGAGTTTTCAAAGTTTTCTTAGATAGTTGGTTTATATATAGATAGATTCAACATTCAACATTTAAGAATGAGTAATTTTTCTTTTATAATGCAGTATAGATAAACTTTTTACTTTTTAAATGTAGAAATGAAAGTCATGTATGGCCCAACATTATATACTAAAGGGCGTGGGAAACGATGTTGCTTTTGCCGTTTTGCTACAGTGCCCAGTCCATTAGCTAACTTTGGCCCGATGGTGTCGACGCCGTTTTTGGCTGCTAGAACAGTAAAATGAACAGTACCCGGCCCACTGGGCTCGGGTACTGTTCATTGGCCCAAAAAAAAAAAAAAAATTTATAATCCCGCTCTCCTGTTCTTTGGCCAAAAATAAAAAAAAAAATTACGAGACGTCCTCTCTTTAACTATGTAGGCTTTCTATCGGCCTGGGCCAAAAAAATAAAAAAAAACGCGCGATTTCATTTAATATAAGAAACAAAAGAAACTATCAAACATGAGACCGAAAAAATAAACCCGCACAAAATAATATGAAAAAAAAATTGCTCATTTTACTACGTCGTTTTTGACTTGCTGCTACAGTAAAATGAACATTACCTGACCCACTCGGCTCGGTTACTGTTCATCGGCCCGGAAAAAAAAAAAACTTTATAATCCCGCTCCCCTTCTTTGGCAAAAATTCAGATAAAAAATAAATTTTAGGCGTTAAATTACTCTTTAGGTAGTAATACACATACAAAAGTTGAAAAACGCGTCGTTTTTGGCGTCTTGCGTACGTAATATGACACTCATTTACCCGGACCCACTGATTCTCGGGTTCTGTTCATGGGCACAAGAAAAAAAAAAAAAAAATTTATATCCCTTTTATTCCCTCCCCCCCCCCCCCCCCCCCTTCCCCCACCCCCCCCCCCCCCCTTTTTCCACGCTCTCCCTTCCCATTCCCCCTGCTTTGGGCCAAAAATAGGAAAAAAATTTTCACGGGACGTAATTCATCTTTTTAACTATGTACGGCTTTATATCGGAATGGGACAAAAAAAAAAAAAAAAAAAACGGCGATTGCAATATCATATATATGAACAAAAGAAATATCAAACATGAGACCGAAAAAAATAAAACCGCACAAATTATATGAAAATTAATTGAGCATTTACTCTCTTTAATAAATTCTCATGTACAAAAGTATACGACGGTCGTTTTTTAGGTGTGTACAGTATTTATGACAGTGGTTTTGGGTCTTTTTTTTTTTTTTGTGTTTTTGTTTTTTTTTTTTTTAGTTTATTTTTTTTATATCTTTTATATTTTTTTTTTTTTTGGTTTTTAATTTTTTTTTTGTGAGGCCCAATATGGGCTCTCACAAGTTTGATGGACGCCCATCTTTTTTTTTAATCGTCAGGGCTACGTAATTTGAACAGTGCTCGGAACAATGGGCTCACAGTTTGGGCCGGCCCACTTTTTTTTATTTTAAATACGTTAATGATCAAATATATATAATTACTAGACACAATAATGTAAAAAAAATAGGGAAAAGTGAAAAGAGTATATGACTTTTATGTGATTATGCAAAAATTACCTCGCGTCACATTGAGGCCACAAACTATAAGAACTACATATAAAAAGTTAAACCCGCACAAAATAATATTTAAAAAAAAAATTTGTTCTGGCTCTAATATTGTGATTACGACGTCATTTTTGTACGGCATGTACTAGTGAATATGGCAACTTTTTTTTTTTGAAATACGACAATATAAAATAAAGATTTTAGATGCATAAAAAATATCCCGCGCCATGAGGCCTAAGACAGAGCCCATAGTAAAAAAACAACACTATTAATATAATGTAGCAAAAGTATTACGAGTCGTTTTTTTACGTCGTGGTTCAGGATGTTATTGTACAGTGTTCGGCCCAATGGGCTCTGTCATGTTTGGGTAGGTCCCATTGTTGAAATCGGCGTGTGACAAGTATATATGAAACAGTGCTCGGCCCAATGGGGCTCACTGTGTGGGCCGGCCACTTTTCTTTTGGGGAGTAAATTCGTAATACAAAAAAAATATACTCTTCACTAAAAGTAAAATATAAAATTAGCAAAGAAGGACTGACTTATTAATATCAAAAAATACCCGCGTCATGAGGACCCAACATAAAAAAAAATATGTTCGGCACAAAAGTGATACGACGTCGTTTTTTACATACGTCGTGCTACAGTAATATGAACAGTGTTCGGCTCAATGGGCTCCCAGTTTGGGCCGGCCCACTTTTTTTTAATCGTCGTGCTACAGTAATATGAACAGTGTTCGGCGCAATGGGCTCCCAGTTTGGGCCGGCCCACTTTTTTTTTTAAATACGCAATAAAAAAAAAAATACTCGACACAAATAAAAAAAAGAAAATTACAAAAGTACTGACTTATTCATATCAAAAAATATCCGCGTCATGAGGCCCAACACATAAGCTCATATAAAAAAAACAACCTCACTATTAAACATAAGACCAAAAAAATAAACCCGCACAAAATAATATTAAAAAAAATTTGTTCGGCACAAAAGTGATACGACGTCGTTTTTTACGTCATGCTACAGTAATATGGCCACTTTTTTTTATAAATACGCAATATAAAAAAAATATTTAGATCAAAAAATACCCGCGCCATGAGGCCTAACACATAAGCCCATATAAAAAAAACCACTATTAAACATAAGCCCGAAAAAATAAACCCGCATAAAATAAAAAAAATAGAAAAAAACAATTAAACCCGCAACTATGCGCGAAAAATTAACGTCCCGCAGCAACGCGCGGGTAAACATGCTTGTTATACATATATACTAAAGGGCGTGGGAAACGATGTTGCTTTTGCCGTTTTGCTACAGTGCCCAGTCCATTAGCTAACTTTGGCCCGATGGTGTTGATCCAGATCTGGTGTGGCCAATAATCCTCATGTTTATACTGCTTAAATTCACACACATACATAACACTCATGAAGCTTCTTGAAAGCTTATTCTAGAGTTCCATACAATGAGTGATTGAGATCCTTGAAATCGAAGCCATCAGACGATCAAGTGACCGTGGCACGCACAGTTAACAGATCCAGATGGCTACTATCAACTATGTTTAGGCACGTCAGATCTTCGACAGCAGAGGCAATCCCACTGTTGAGGTTTGTGTTTTTTTAGATTATATTATTCACCGTGAGTGTATCGAAGTTAAAAGTTACTTGGATCTGTTATAAGCTTATGTTTTTGTCGATTATTATAGTGTAATGTAATATAGATGATAAACTTTATATATAGATGACTATTGTTTTTGTCTATTATTAGTTAACGAGGTTGTTAAACCGTACATAGTTATTGTGCAACAAGTAGTATGTGAGTCGACATAGTATGTGATCTACTTTATTTTTTCGCTTTCGATTTGACTACGGTGTGTTTCTTTAAGCTTATGTGGGCTTACGAGCTTAATTTGATTCGGCTTATAAACCCGAATTTTTGTTCTTATTTTCTGACTTTTGGACTTATATAAGCTTATTTTATCATAATAAACATAAATAAGCCAGAAAATTAAGGAGTAATATAAGCCGAAATCAAATAAGCTCATAAGCGCACATATATGCTTAAACAAACACTCCCTACATATTGGATCTGTGAATCTTCCAGATAAATTTTTTACGTGTGCCAAAAAACAGGATATGGTCGATCGGTGTGATTTGAGTTTTTATACGCTTCATATCATTAATTTAATATACTCAATCACCTGCAAAATTAGTTTTGGTAAGCGAAAAAAAGTATACGATTCAGTTTTGACTAAATACATATGCAACTACTTTTTTATCTGATTTAGTTTATATTGATTTGGATTTATATAGGCTTAATTGTAAATTATAGTTATATTGATTGTACTATTTGGATTTAAATTGGGCGGATTTAAGGATTACTTAAATGGGTTAGTTTCAAGATTGAATTTTTATTAGGATTTAGTGAAAAAGGTTTGCTTTGATACTATTTACTATTGCAGTTAAGCTGCTGCTATTGTGTTTATGGCCTCGACCAACTAAAATGGTTGTTTAAAATCAACGACTACACAAACAAGACGGATATAGTTTCTAGCATATGAGGTCACATTTTTTCCTCAGCATGTTTTTAATTTTCGAAGCTTCATTATCTCTTATCTCAGTTATCGTTTTTTTTCTAGATTAACCCAAAGCACAAAATCGACGAGGACAAGTTATTTGGTTTATAACTTTTTTCTGTTGAAAAGACTTATAATATAAGTGTCTTTTTTACAAATTGGTATGCATAATGCTTATTAACATTGTTACTATTCATAAATTTGGTTGACAGGTGTAGTGAATATATGCAAGCAACTGGTTCAACAGTCGTGGAGATGATGACATTGGCTTCGTGGTGCTTGCAAACTGATCCTACGAGTCGATCTTCAATGTCATTAGTCGTTAAGGTGTTATAAGGCTGAATGAATGCTCAATTGACCTTCAACTTCACAGGTCCAAGAATGCTGAAAAACCACTCGACTAGAATCTGTATCAAAAGATTTGGAATCAGTTGAAAAATGATCAGGTGAATTTACTCACATTTGGACGGAAATGGCCGCGTTTGTCGTCATTGTGGCGCACTCTTTTGGTATGAAGAGTGGCCAAAAACTTATTCCAAAAGTGCGGGTTGTGACGTTCATTGATCTGGGCATATGGGGTTGCTCGATTTGTGTTGAACCATTGTGGGGAGCAGGTTTCTGTTGGATAGAAGCTGAGAACCAGCGTTACAAATTCTATGTAGGTGATACTTTTCATCCTCGAGTACACTTGATTCACAAAAAGTTAGATCAGTTGGTCACATACATAAAGAAACTAGGATACGTTCCTGATACAGATTTCATTCTGCACGAGCTTGATAAAAAAGAAAAAGAAAAATTATTGATTGAAAATATATGGACTTTTTTACCGTAAGTATCTATTTACCTGCTCATAGAAAGAAGTAACCAAATTTGCTTATTTTCGAGTATAATCTTGATATTTTGGAATTAGGAAAGATTAGTCAATTTAGAGTGATGATGGCGGTGACATCAATCTGCAAGGGGGGATACATTCGGGATGGATAATGGTAAGTATGTTCGGTACACACCGGACCAAGTTTGAGCGTTATAAAAGTAGCATCATGTTTTTCTGAAACCGAGCTCACTGCGTCGACAACAAATTTTCAGAGAATGTCATGTAATTCAAACATTGAGCCTAAGCAAATCAAAGTTTGGTTTCAGAACAGAAGGTATCATCCTTAGTATTGCATTTGCAATTATTCATCTAATTATCACGTTCTCAGGTTGCATATCATGTTTATTCAGTCAAGCTTTGGCATAGCTGATTAGCTTACCTAGAAATAATTTTGTGTCTATTTTATTTACAGAGTTCATATTTTTGTGTATGAAGATACTTTTCTGATACAATGGCTGCCAATACACGTATCAGGGATATTCCAGAAATCAATTCAGGCAACATTGAAGGAGGGGTGTATTACAACAAGTCTGTGGGGAAGTCGAATTCAAGAATGCAAAATTTGAGATCTTCACCATTTCAACTGAAGCTTATCAATCATCACCCGGTCTATATTTATCTCGCCTTCCGGAGGATGATAAAACATTTGCAGCAATGTAATCACTGTCGATTTTCCAGACCGCCCCCACCCACCAAAGCAACCGTCCTCCATGCTAGAGCTTTTAAGTTAAAATCTTCAAATATCACTGATTCTGACCTTGATGCGTGAAGCATTGGTATTTCATCCTAATAACAAATGTCGTGTCATAGGAATTGTCTTCTTGGTGTTGTTATTGGTTGGTTTATATGTTGTTGGGTTTATTTGTGAGGTAATGAATAACTGATTGTTAGCCATCAAACAGTTAATTATCACATACATGTGGATTCTCTATAAGCCTTTGATAATCTGGACATCATAATAACCATGTCCAACTGTACAAAAGAATTCCTATTAACGTCCTTTTGTGTCTTCGTTAACAATAATAGATTTTTTTTAATAAAGTGTATTATGGTATGTACTACGTCAAAAACAGCCTCGCAGCAACGCGCGAGTATCGAACTGCTTGTTTTGTTACTAATCCTCCAGAATATACCGAAAGGATGGATGCCATTCGGTACTTTTTTTTATAGATCAAAATGCCATAAAATACTTGTATTCTATGAAAGAACCCATCATCAATTTGGCAACAAGTTTATAAAGATAGTTCATGATTAGGGGTGGCAATTTCTGACCCGACACGAAACCCGACCTGAAACCGACACGAAAATTAACAGGTTCGGGTTATGTGTAAACAGGTTAGGGTTGACATAGCTGACCCGATTATTTAAATAGGTCAGGTTCGGGTTGGGGTTTTCTGACCCACCAACCTGTCAACCCAAACCCGCCAACCCGAACCCGACCTGAATTGACACCCCTATTCATGATCACTGTGAGTTTTGCGTAATTTCATAGCTATATGTTCATTAATAAGGCTGTAACACGAACAGAGCCTTGTTCATGTTAGTTCATTTAATTTTAACCGGATAAATAAATGAACACAGTCACTTAAACGAACGAATATTCTTGTTTATGTTCGTTTATTAAGAAATATGGCTGTTAGTGTTCATTTATGTTCGTTCATTAAGAGACTAAACGAACGAACATGCGCGATCGAACGTAAATAAACTTAAATTTTATAAAAATATACACAATATTGTGGTATGTTAGCGGTGTTTTGTTTAACAAAACAATTTCAAAACTATATAATAAAAAGATACGATAAACGAACATAAACATATATATGATCATAAACGAACAAATAATCGAACGTTCACGTACATAAATGAACGGCCAAGACTTTTGTTCATGTTCGTTCATTTAACTAAACGAAAAAATGTTGTTCATGTTCGTTTATTTAATAAATAAACGAACATAAACGGACTTTTTACCGAACGGTTCACGAAATGTTCACTGAATGTTCAGTTTGTTTAGAGCCCTATTCATTAATTAGGCAGCTACAAGTGATTGTTTCAATTATTGGGTTAAATCTGAGTCTCATTTTGAAGCAATTTGGTAATATCCTCATGTATCTTGATGGCAATATCAGAAGTAAACCCCATTGCCATTTCTTTGTTTTTCAATTTATATCAAACACGTACGTGTATCGATTTCCTTGCTAAATTTTCACGTAATTTTTATGTCCTTATAATTAAAGGGATAATCATTTTTAGATATCACATTTTTTTTCTTATTTTACATACAAAATTTTAATACAATTTTTTTTTCTCTTCTTATATTACATATGAACTTTTAATAATGACTTTCATGTGTGTATCGTTACGGATATACATTATGACGTGTCACAACATAATCACCATTCATCCGATATTAATAGTCGCAACGTAATTATTCATAAATTGATGTTTTCTGTAGACGTGTTACTCATGATGTTAGCGTGTGACATAAGTAAGAAAAAGAGTGGATGACCACCGATCATTATTAGAATAATTGATTTCCTTGATTATTATTGATAAAAACCAATATATATATATAAGATACAATAGAACATTCTAGACTATTGGCTTTGACCTAATGACATCTATACTAATGAGCCTAATACAAATTAATAACAAATATATCGACTAATACACCCCCGCAGTTTGGGCGGGAGATGGCCAAACACTCAAACTCTTACGAAATTCCTTAAAAAGCGCAGACGGTAGTCCTTTAGTGAAAATGTCAGCATACTGGTAACGAGATGGTACATGAAGAACATGAACCTGACCATGAGCAACCGTATCACGAACAAAGTGTATATCAATCTCAATATGTTTGGTCCGCTGATGCTGAACAGGATTAGCAGTCATATATATAGTACTAACATTGTCACAATAGACAAGGGTGACAGATAATAATGGTGTATGAAGCTCTCTGAGAAGATTACAAAGCTAGGCAGCTTCGGTAACAACATTAGCAACACCTCTGTACTCAGCTTCAGCACTCGATCTAGAGAGGGTATGTTGTCGTTTGGCTGACCATGAGAGTAGATTATCTCCTAAGAAAACAAAATAACCAGATGTAGACCGCTTGGTAGTAGGGCAACTAGCCCAATCAGCATCGGTATATGCAACAAGAGAACTTGTAATGGATGCATAAAGTTGAAGCCCAAACTCCAATGTGCCACGAACATATCGGAGAACTCTCTTAAAAGCTGTCAAATGAGGCTCTCGAGGATCATGCATATGAAGGCAAACTTGTTGCACTGCATAAGAGACATCTAGACGAGTAAATTTAAGGTACTTCAAACCACATGCAAGACTACGATAAAGAGTAGGGTCGGAAATAGAATCCTCGTCAGTTTTAATTTCGTGTCAATCGGCGTCCGAGCTGGATTATAATTTTCCATATGAGCCCTGTCCAAACGCTCCAAAGCATATTTTTTTGAGATAAAAACATGTCTGTAGAGTCACGCGTAACAGAAATACCCAAGAAGTAATTAAGCGCCCCCAAATCAGTCATATTAAACTCCTTATGAAGAGAGGAGATAATACGATGAAATAAATTCGTAGAAGATGTCGTCAGAACAATATCATCAACATAAATCAATAAATATGCAACCTTATAACCATGTTGATATATGAACAAGGACGAGTCACAAAGACTCGACGAGAAACCAATCTTGTTCGTATAACCTGCAAAACGTTGAAACCAAGCACGAGGTGCTTGTTTCAATCCGTATAAAAATCTCTGCAATCGACACACATGATGGGGAAACCGAGCATCTATAAAACCTGGTGGCTGATACATATACACGGTCTCAAAAATGTCATCATTAAGAAATGCATTCTTAACATCAAGCTGATGAATAGGCCAATTCTGAGACAAGGCAAGACTGAGAACCGTATGAATGGTAGCCGGTTTAACAACAGAACTAAAAGTATCATCACAATTAACACCAAACTGCTGGCTACGCCCATTAGCCACTAAACGAGCCTTATACCTGCTTAATGAACCATTGGCATGATATTTATGCCGAAACAACCACATAGATCGAACCACATTAACGTTTGGTGGTTTCGGAACAAGAACTCAAGTACTGTATTTAATTAAATCATTATATTTATCATACATAGCATCTCGCCAATTAGGATATGATAACACAACATAGGGAGGCATAGGAATAGGAGAAATAGGATAAATATGGGAACAAGAACTCAAGTACTGTATTTAATTAAAGCATTATATTCATCATACATAGCATCTCGCCAATTAGGATATGATAACACAACATAGGGAGACTTAGGAATAGGAGAAATAGGATAAATATGAGAAGTATGACCATGAAAACGAGGGTTGGGCTTAAAGATGTCAACTTGGGCACGTGTGACCATAGGGTGAGTCTGGGTGGGAGGATTAGGTATCGTGTGTGTAGTTGCTAAAGTAGGGTAGTATAGGCAAAATTAGGTTGGGTCGTGGATTGTGATGTGTTGTGGTGGGGTGGAGTTTCTGGATGGGCCGAGGATGGTGTGACGCTATGCGTTGGGCTAGGAGTTGGGTTATATTGGACCATAGGAGTAATAGGTGCATGTGGAGTCGTAGGATGTTGGGTTGTATTATGAATGATATGTTGATGTATTAGAGATGGAGTAAGGTCGAGAAAAGTGTAAGATGTAGGTAGTAATAGAGTGATAGATCCATACGAAAACTGGAGTTCATCAAAGGTTTCATGGCTAGAAATGATGATTTTGTTAGTGGAGATGTCAAGGCATCGATACCCACGATGATAAGCGGGGTATCCAAGGAAAATACAAGGGGTGGCACGAGGTGCAAGTTTATGAGGAGAATGAAGGTGTGGGTAACAAAGACAACCGAAGATACGCAATCGTGAGTAATCGGGTTGTTTGTTAAATAGTTTAGTACAAGGTATCTCATTTTGAATGGCAGATGAGGGTATGAGATTAAGTAAGTAGACAGCCATATGTAATGCCTCGACCCAAAAGGTGGGTGGAAGGTGAGCTTAGAAAAGAAGGGTGTGAATGACATTATTAATAGTGCGGATCATTCGCTCCAACTTTTCATTTTGTTGTGATGTTTTTGTGCAAGAAAACGGACATGAATGCCATTTTGAGCAAACAAGTTAAAGAGATTGGTGTTGTCAAACACACCACCATGGTCACACTGAAAAGCCGTAATATCACACTTAAACTGATTATTTACATAAGAACGAAAATGTAGGAATTTTTGAAAAACTTCAGATTTAGTACGCAGATGATAAATCCACAAATAATGAGAATATTGATCAAGAAATAAAACATAGTATTTAAAACCACCGGAGCTAGCAATGGGAGAAGTCCAAATATCAGAGTGCATAATCTTAAAAGAACGAGTAACAATAGAATCTGAACTGGTAAACGAAAGTCTCACATGTTTGCCAAGCTGGCACGCATGACAAAGATGCGAGGACTTCTCTTTATTATAAAAAATATACTGGCGAGACTTAAGAGAACGTAGTACGTCTTCACCGGGATGCCCGAGGTGTTGGTGCCACATATTGGGACTCATAGAAAGCAACACATGAGGAGTAGGGGAAGACGATGTAACTGGGTAAAGATCTCCCGAACTATCACATATAAGGAGGATATGACGGGTTAAGAAATCCTTTACTGAGAAACCAAATGCATCAAATTCAACAGTACAATTATTATCTCTAGTGAATTGACGAACATAAATAAGATTTTGAGTTAAGTACATAGATCGTCCTTGTGGTTATCTGGAAATTGCAACTTTCGTCCTAAAAATCCCAAAATTACACCAGTCGTCCATGTAATTGTCCATTTTGAGTGACCAGTCCTTTGACCGTAACTAAATCCGAAATTTCGTTATCTTTTCTTAGTGTCAGGGGCATAATCGTCACTTCACATTAATAATACTCCAAGGACCATGCTTGCAACATCATAAACCCATTTCTACTCAATTTAACCACCCACCAACATCTTCATCTTCTTTCACCAGTCACCACCACCCTCACCACTACCGTAACCCACCACCGCCATCCACCACCACCTCAATCATGCTAAACTTTGCAACAAATCACATATATTGCAATCTTATAAATATCAATTGTGAAGTTCCACTACACCTGTTGTGATAATCGCCACTATCGCAATAGCAAGTCCAATCCCCATTCTTTGTAGCTCACTAGGCGAGCTCGGTTTTCTTTTTGTTATTATGACATATAGTGGTAGAATAAGCTTATCGTAACAGATAATGAAAATAGATGTGCTTACTATGTTTATTATCTTATTGTATTGCAAAGTGTTCAAGTTCCAATTCTTTCAATTAATAGTCATGGAAAACCTGTTTGGATAACTAATGAAGGAAATGAAATAAAATTCTCTATACGCTGTGTTTGGAAGGATATCAGAATAGACGTTGATAAAGAGTTATGGTGGAAACTAATTTGGTTCTCCGAGTGTATCTTAAGGCATTGTTTTGTACTTCGAATGACTACAATGAGTGTTTGGGATAAGGTGAAACTTTAAGCAAATATGAAGATTCAAGCAACCAATTGGGATGATGTGATTAAGGAGCTATATAGCCTTCCTAATACATATAGTGTTGGGAGTATTATTGGAAGATTGTGTGTGGCTGGTGCTGTGTACTTCATATGGCAGGAGAGAAACAAAAGAGTATTTACTCACGAATAGAGGAATGAAGGATCTTTGTATAAGATGATTACAGATACTGTTGCAGAAAAACTGATGTCTTTTTAGAGTGAAGAATTCTGCCCAAGCAAGAAATGCAACATTAAAGTGGGAGGTTCAATTTGTGATTGTGCGTAATCTTGGTAAAGATAATTATAAAACTTAACAAATGGAGAAGAAATTGTCTATTAGCTGTAAGAAGGTGAATTTAGAATGGAATATCAATTTGTTGACGATAGTGAGTCATGAAATATGGGACTACTTACCCTCAACAATTGATATAGTTTGGTTGGTTGGCTATTCGTATAAGAATAGATGTCTTGTGAAGCCAGTGAAGGCTTTCTGTCATAGAAACCTATGCTCAAATATAGTGAGGATGTAGAACTGCTATACTTTGAGTTTTGGGAATTTATGCACAAGTCAAAGGAATTGTAGGTGTGCTTAGCCTAGATTTTCCTATTGTAGGGGTGTAAGGAAAGTGAGCTATCAATACTTATTGATCCTTATAAGTGATTTACATAAGTCAGTTCTGTGCAGATTTTGTGAGTGTCATGAAACATAATGTTTCTTACAGAACATGACACAATACTTATGTGATCACAACATAGCCAATCTGGGCCGGACTGTTAGTAAAGGGAAGAACGGATGGGGATTGCATATAGTAATGATGCCAATCTACTATAGATTGCACCATACTAGATTTGTGAGGGAGGAAACTACAAGTCTGGTATATGCAGCCTTAGTATGTGATGGAAATGTAGTTGTTGTATGACAGTTTATCCATTTCTTGAGGTGGAAAGGTTATTGAATTCAGATAAGTTTTCTGCATTGTTTGAATAGCTAAGTTTAGTTTGTTTGAATGTTCTGTTTTAGAATCTTGAAAAGTTCTACTGATTACTTGGGCATGTGTTAGTAATCAGTGATCCTTGTTGTAAGTGTTGTATATATGTTAACATTTCCACCAAGAAGTAAGAAGTTTATATTACAAAAGTTTATATCAGTAATTAATATTAGACATGTTGTCGATCATATATGGGTATTGCTGACTTGGCTCAACATGTGAGGCTTGTCAATGCCAGTGGTTTCTCCTAATTGAACAATATGATTTAGAGCATATGTGGAACAAATATATCTAAAACGACATGAACTTGCTTTACAAGAAGAGCATATTTTTGATGTTGATACATTACAAGGTTTGAATGCCGAGAGTACTACAATGGAATTGTGACCACCAATACCAAATGAATCTGATATGGATACATACAAGAAAACTTAGTTAATGAACTAAACAGATTTTAGGTGAGAGGCTCACCAACATTGATTTCATGTTGTTGCTTTCAGTTTGCAACAGTATCGAAATCTACATCAAAACTTTGAAACCTTTACTTGGTAGAGACACCAAAAGTTTAATGTAAAAAATGTTATCTTAAGTTTATTAAACAAGAATTTCCTTAAGCAATATACTAGAGCAAACATGCACTGTACTTGGGTGTCAAACAAGATTTTCCTTAACCAAACGTAAGATGTAATGAATGCAGGTAGTAATTTATATGCGTGTCTGAAATGTATGCCTTATGATACTGTCAAAAAATATTAGTATAATATTAGTTCCCTTGGCTTTTACAGCATGCTTAAACATTAAATTGGTGTTGTTTCGCAGGAGGTGATCATTAATAGAGAATTGCAGAGCATATAACTTATATCCATCATTACTTGGCATAAAACTACTATTGTTGTTTCACAAGAGAAGATTATCATCAGAGAGAATTGTAGATCGTGTGACCAACAATGAAATTTTACGTAATGAATTTAATAAGAAAATTCATGATCTTAAGTTTGTTAGTGGATAGCGGTGGTGGGTGAGGGTGGTGGTGAGGGCGGTGGTGAGGGTGGTGGTGGAAGTTTAATACTCAATGTTGCATGCTTGGTCCCTGAGATTAACTATTTGCTATGAAGTGACGGAATTACCCCTGGCGAAACAAAAAGTTAACAAAATTTTGGATAGAGTTACGATCAAAGGACCGGTCAACTCAAAATGGACAACTACAGGGACGACTGGTTTAATTTCGAGACTTTTAGGACGAAAGTTGCAATTTCGGGACAACCACAAGGACGATCTATGTACTTAACTCTAAGATTTTTGATGATATTAGGGGTGACCAGAACATTATGTAGGTGTAAAGGACGATTAAGGGTAGCTAAGATGCTATGGCCTATGTTGGTAACAAGTATGGATTTACCATCACCAATACAAAAAGATGGATGTAAACATTTATTATAAACAGTATTTAAATTAATTGTATGTGAATTAAGATGAGATGATGCACCTGTATGTATGTTCCATGTCGGATCTCGATTAGCCATAGTACTAAAGGTACTAGGAAGCACACACGGAGTCGCGCCTAAAACACCGCGCCTAAATGAAGGACTATGGGTTAAAAACGCAAACCGATGCGCTGGTGTATTTAACATGTTGCTACACCCAAAATAAAACAAAATAATATGTGTTTTTTTTGTTTCGAGCGACAACAAAACAACCAATCAAAAGCAAATAAGTTGTCGTCCTTTTTCTTTACTTTGTCTGCTCTTTCATATGTAACAAAAAGGAAAAATAGAATCTGATATATATGTATGTGATGATGAATTTAACTCTTTTCTTCCTTGTGATTCTGCCGTTCTTTTTTTTGGCTATTACGAGATAGAAGAAGAGGAGAAGAGAAGTGAGTTATGGAGAGAAATTAGGAGAGGATCAATTTTCATATTTTAGGAGAAAAATTAGATGGCTCTGGTACCATATTAGAATAATTAATTTGCTTGATTATTATTGATAACAACCAATCTATATATGAGATTATGGGCTTAGACCTAATGACATCTATACTAATGGGCCTAATACAGATTAATAATAAATATATCGACTAATTATCATATGGTTACCATAAAGAAAGCCTTATAGTACTATAACCTAAGTAAACATCTATATTTGTCAAACATGCAAACGAAACTGTAGATCTTTTCTAAAGTTATAAACAAATGCTAATTAAAATGAAATACGAGCGACTTGGTTTCAATCAACTATTAATATAAGAGGGCTTGCTTCTTTCTTTTTCATGCCCACATATGGAGGAAGAGATGGGAAGGCGGCTGATTCGCACGCAGAAGTTAGAAGATGTTCCTGAGTTGATCCACCGGATACAGTCATTGTTGTCTGTTGAAGAAGTCGTAAGCTCATGCATCTTGTCCGCCAAGTCATGGATACATGCTTGGTCTACCATCCCTAGCCTCAGTTTTTCCAATGAATCCAAGACATATAAGGAAGTAGAAATACATAGAAAGCATTTGATGATGGTTGAACGCACGCTCCTAAGGTATTTTCGAGACAAAATACCATTCGAAAAGATATACCTTGAGACCTACATTTGGAACCATGAGGTGGGTTCTCTTGCTGAAAAATGCATCCATCTCCTATCAATGGAAAGTTGTTTGAAGGAGATTGAACTCGCAATTGGGTTGACTATTGATTCATTTACAATTCCAGATGAGCTATTCTGCGTCAAAAACCTAATTAAAATGGTAATAAGATGTAGTTGTAAAATTGTTTTGACTCCTAGCAATGTTGTGATCAACTGTGTGTCACTACGAGAACTAGAGCTGGAGGTTGTGAGCATAAGTGACAAGGTACTCCAAAGAATATTGTCTACCTGCAGCTTGCTTGAGAAGATAACCCTTGAATCTTGTAGGGGCTTAAATAAATTCAAGGTTAGAAACCTTCTTTATCTTCGCGAATTAACAATTGATCCATATGAGAAAAAACATACTTTAGAAATCTATGATGTCCCAGATATTCGATCATTCAGTTACAGTACTTCGTTTAAAAAGAGTCGTCTTCCTTTCAATAAATGTTCATTAGGAAATGTGACACAATTATCATTAGATGGGATGATCATGGGTGATGCGTTTTCAGACCTTATTAAATCAAAGTTTCATTGTCTCAAGAGTTTGACTCTTGGAATGAGCCGATGGAACCCCAAAAGCTTGGATATCACATGCCTTACGCTGAAGAGATTGTTCCTACACTTGGATTCGTGTAATCACAGACAGAACTATATTGAAGTATAAATTTATGCTCCAAAGTTATATTTTTTTTAGTACAATGGCTTGCCAGTGCCTAGCCTTAAGTTTTCATCCATTGTTCCCAAGCAAATAAAGCTTGTACATACAGAGTTCTCATATGGATATGATGATTCTTTTTTTCCTAAGATCAGGGAAGCCCAGTTAACAAGCGAGTTTGACATTAAAATAGGCATTGAGAGATTTGATTTGCCAGACATCGACGTGGATTATGTGAGAATAGGGGTCAAGTTCCCTGCTATAAACGTCGAACATCTAACGGTTGAAACATATATTGATAATGGTTTGTGGGATCACTCGCTTTTTTTGATGCATTCTTTACGATTTGCCATCCAAAGCACATAGTTTCATATCAAGACTCAAGCTTCAATAATAACAGCAGCTTTTGCAAGCTGATGTTAAAGGAGATGATAGAAAAGAAAGCCAGAAAGGGGTTTTGGCCTATATATTTGAAAGAAGTCGAAATAAAAAATGACAGTAATGGTGGAAAATGGGAAACCTTAACAGATTTTTGGATTCATTTCCTTGACGGATCGTCTAGTGTCAGCTGCTTTCAGGTTGAGTTCAAGCTGACCTGGTTTTCTTTATAGAAACTTTTAATACTGCTTAAACATGCATATTAGACAGTGAGTATTTGAAATTCTTTATCTCTGGTTTAATTTATGTTAGCTTTAACTTTCTATTATATCTGAATTTAAAAAATAAGTATAATAATAACTGAGTTGAATTATTAAATTTGGTATACTTTTAACCTGCTCTTTAATGTATCAAGTGTGTCAGTGTGTGGCGCGTGCATGAGTTTAAGTCAACTCGCGTGCAATGCAGGTGCTCAACAACAGAATTACCCAGAAACTAAAGTAGACAAAGAAGTATAAAGACTCTGTTTCATCTCTGTGATAGCTAGCCTATCATTTGTTAAGTTCTATCCATCTTAATTTTGTGAAAACTCATAACAAATTATCACCATTAGTAAGCATTCAGTTAAAGTGCCCACATCCATGACTTTATGAGCAATAACAAACTTAGCTACATTCAAACTCGACTGCTGAGTAACTGTTGTTTTTTGCCTGGTACTTTTCTAGTTCATCCAGCACCACATGTTTGTATTGGCCTTAAGCTCATGGCTGCTCCTCCTTTTCTTCAACCTCGCCCATCCTGCCTGCACCAATTTTGAGATTTAGGTATGAATGAAAAGATAAATGAGGTAGCCAGACATTTTGATCCACAAAGAACAGTTAGAAGATGCTCTAAAATTTCTTCATCTTATAAAAATGTTGTCGCTGGCAAAAGAAGATGCTCGAACATGTGTCTTTTCAAAGTCATGGATACACGCCTGGTCTACCATCCCTAACCTTAGGTTTCACCAATATATAATGTCTGCGACCAAAAAACTTAGAAGAAATAACATAGAAGTGGTCGAACGCACTCTCTTATGGTATATTTCGGACAACATACCATACGAAAATATTGATATGTCCATTGACATTAAGAACCATGAGTTGGCTTCTCTTGCTGAAAAATGGACTTGTCTCGTAGCAACTAAAAGGAGCTTTGCCTCTCAATCAATTACTCCCTCTGTTAAGTAAATGTTGCTTGGTTTGTAACCGTTTTTCAACCTTCCAACCACTAACCCATGTGTCTTCTGCTACTTCTCATTCCGCCTCTGCCTCCAGACCCTCCGTAGGTCTGATCTTCACTTGGGCTTGGAGTTGGCCCATTCGGTCGAGTTTAGAGCTTTGTGAGCTTTTAGAATTGTGCATTCTTGTGGCCCATCTCCGGATAATGGTGATTCGTGGGAATGTATTATTGATAGTTCCAGAGCCTTTTCTGTCAAAGGGATGAGATCCTACGTAATCCAAAAGTCTCCCATATAACAGGTATCCCCAACTAGATGGATGATATGTGAGAAATCACATATCTTTTTTATATCAAAAATGACCCTTAAATGATTAAATTATGCAAATTATGCTTGTATATTGCTTGTTTTGTCATTTGTGATGTG
>BQNB010116197.1:0-21409 GCA_026074375.1 Tanacetum coccineum
CTGCGTCTAAATGCAGCAAGCGATAGCTTTCTTAACCATCCTAGCTGTGTCTGGGCCTCTGGGGTCTCGTTTTATGTGTACACCGAGCTTCCTTTTTGGACCTTTGCCCGTAACCTGGCTTGCAACTATTTTTTCTTTTAACTTGATTGGAAACATATTGGAATGACATATTTAGAGGCTTAGAGCTGCCCGTCATTATTTTAGCTTGGGTATATCAAGAAAAATAGATAAAATTAAACCCGTAGGAAAGGTATAGAATGTGAATAATTGCAAATGAATTTAGAGTAGGTGTTGTTGGGTTTTTACATCTATTGAACCATTAATCTAATCACGAGTACGCAGCGGAAGTAAACACGTATAGAATATGTAATTAACAAAGGGATCAAGAACGCGTACCTTTTAGCAATTAACGAATACACCGTCTTGAATATACGCGTGTGTATAAATAGAATACCACGTAAACTAATAAAGTTACCAAAGTAGATAACCTCTATGGTATGCATACACTACACGTCACCGAGATACGTCACGATGCTAGTCCTTTCTTCACGAATAAAATAGCCGAACACTTTGTTCATGCTTAATGATATTAAACCAATCGAACAAAACCTTTTAGGTTTATGCTTCCTGCCCATCAATAATATCACAAGTAAAAGTGATAAATACTTTTACATGTGCATGAATACCATCATGCATATACATACGAATGATATGTAGTATGATGATACCATGCAATACCTTCATGCGAACAGATGATAATAATAATGTCTGACATTATGAGATTGGTTTTAAGAATTGCGTCAATGGAATATAAGGGAATAAATAACTCTATTGACTTTTTAAAGATATCATTATATGTCGTGTGATTTATGAAGGTAAGAGGTGTTTATATATTCTCCAAACTTGTTCTCCAAGTTAGACTAAATAAACTCCTCAAGTTTCATAAATCGACAGTCTCTTTCCTTATACTCTTTTAGTTTCTCCGGTCACAACCAACACCCCACGGGTTTGGTTTTCGTACTAACACAAGTCCCTTACTTATTAATATCTATCAATTAGTTCTAACGTCTAACGTTCTAATTAAAGACCATTTAATTATTTCGTGAAACATATTAGTATAATTAATAACAATAAATATATTAATTACATTAATAAACGTATCCTCTGTGTAATCGTCTGTGCCCCCTTAGGGTCATATATTTCTAGCCGTATATTTATTTATGATATGGACATATCCCAACAAAGCCTACCAAACACACCCTAAATATATTGTTTGGAATTAAATGAGCATTTTCAGTTTTTGAATAGATATTGACGTAATTTGAAATTCATATATTCTCCAAAAATGATGACTAACATAATGAACCAACATTATTTATAAAAACATTTTAGAAGTTTTGAAACACTTTTAACTGTGCTTGAGAAGTTCCAAAAAATTACGCTTGAGGCTACATTACAAAGACCGATCCAATCGTGCTTGGTATATAATGTCTGTATAGTAAAACATTGCAAAAAAATAGCAAGTTGGAAACATCAATGTGACATGCAAGGTGTGTGCTCGTCAGAACTTTCATGCTTGTAGAAGTAGGAAATCCATGTAATGGCATCCATGACATCAGTTGTTAAATGATCACAATAATGTCAACAATTCTGAATCCAAAACTGTACATCTTTAAGTGCTTCAAAATACGTCAGCAGAACCTTACATACATCATTTGGAAACAACGATACAAATGAACCTAGCATGAATAACTACAAGTGAATATCCCATCCACCTATAACAGCACAATAGTGCCTTTAACAATTGCTTTAGTGAAATACCCATCCCCTCTCCTCTAATAAGGCCTCCACTTTGGTCAATATATATCACCTACAATCAAATACACATATTTAAATATTCAAGAATCAAGGTGTTTTAAGAATTGAACCCTTTAACTTACTTGAATACCTGAAGATAAAATACACACAAGTTTTCAAACACATAAGAAACTCCTGACACTATACAAGCCATGTGTCCATATTCAATTCATAAATATTGTAAGAGCCAAAGTCCATGCTCCCTGAGGCAACATTTACATAGGTGGTTCCTCTTTATTCATGCTACTGCTAAGCACTTTTTCAAAAAAATTAACCATTAAGAAGTTAACAACTTCATTCTCCTTTTCAGCAGGTTCTAAGCACATCCTTGGGATGATATGTAATACATGTGCTTCAGTCCATTAAAAGTTCAGCTTTTCATATTGAACTCAGCAGCCAAGTTTCCTCAGTAGGGAGTTGGGTGTCTTAGCATTCAGCGACTTAGTTGGACTTTAATCCCATCCCTTCAACATACTTTATAACCAAGTCTCTAGCCAGTCCCTTCGTTAAGTGATCAGCTAAGTTTTATTGAGACCTCACAAGCTCTATAGATATCACCCCATTCGTGATCAACTCATAAATCATGCTATGCCTGACACCTAAGTGTCTAGACTTCCCATTGTACATCTGGCTATAAGCCTTTGCCAATGTAGCAGCACTATCACCGCGGATAAAAATAAGTGCTATAGGTTTGGACCACAATGGAATCTTAAGGAATTGCTTCTTGGAAGCTCAAGAAATTGCTTCTTGGAAGCCCAAGAAATTGCACCACCAATATTCGAGTAAATTTTCATAGATGCTCTTCAGCCCTGATCCTTAGGAGATCCTGTAGCTACTCCTTCGTCTCTTAGGCTGAAATAAGAAAGAACACCGTTAGCTCGCCCCAGGTTTTGAATCCGAGTCCAAGTTCCGGCGTGAGAGTAAGTGTATGCTTGGTATAAGTTTAAGTAAGAGAAACTAGAGAGAGAATAAGGAGGAGTGTGTGTGTAAAACTTGCCCTCTTCATGTGTATGAAGATTTCATTATATACTACCTCGGCTTAGCTCCAAGACACGAGCATTGTGAAAGCTAAGCTGTCTCTTAGAGGCGGTATGTTAGTCGCTGCATGTATAAGACTTTGTCTTGTATGTCCAAGTTGTCTTCTAGGGGCAGCATGTAAGTCACCTGTATGTATTAGACTTTGTCCTCGGGGTCAAAGTTGTCTAATCGTACGTCAGTCGTCAGTGTACTAGCTCTGATGGAGACAGTGCTGCTCCTTGCCTCTTAGGGAGACTAGCTACTCTTGACTGACTACTCCTTGCTTTTTGAGGGGACTAGCTATTCTTGACTGGTTACTCCTTACCTCCTGAGGGGACTAGCTATTCCTAACTGGCTGGTCCTTGGCTTCTAAGGGGACTAGCTATTCCTAACTGGCTGCTCCTTGCCTCAGGGGACTAGCTATTCCTGACTGGCTGGTCCTTGCCTCCTGAGGGGACTAGCTATTCCTGAATGGCTGCTCCTTGCCTCCTGAGGGGACTAGCTATTCTTGACTGGCTGATCCTTGCCTCTGGACCTGAGGTGACCTTCGTCACCTCAACTATTCTAGTGAACCGTTCTAACGTGGAGTAGTTTTGCCTTAAGAATATTAGGAGTTAATAGTGATTGTCTCCTCCTAAGCATCCGGAGGAGACCATACCTCATCATGTCCCCCCAGTCTAGTATCAACGTATTGTTAAGTAGTTGGTGCTAGACTTAAAAAAGAGAAGACTTGTCCCGTCGACCAAGCTATCTCGTCGTAGGATATATCGAGTTTTTTTTACCGCGCAAATTTGAAGCAAAAATTTCGTTACTTTGGTGCGCTGCTACGAGATCCATCGGGACATGTCCGAACCAACTAGCCCGTATACCATGGGCTTCTTAGGCCCAACATGACCCAAGCCCCTAACCCTTAGGTTTTCTCTAAGGTACTATAAATACCACTCACACTTTTCATTTTTACCTCACCACCTCTAAAAAAAATTCACCTACTACCAAAAAGTTTTTTTTGTCTCCTTTTCCGGCATTCTCAGCCGGAGTTCAACCGGAGTTGTAGTCTCGATCGGTGGGTCTTCTTGATCTCGATCGGAGGTCTCTCGATCCTGATCGGAGTTGAGTTGGTTCTCGATCGGTTGTCTCTTGATCTTCGTCGGGAGGTTGGTTGTTCCCGTCCGGAGGTTGGTTCGATCAGAGCATTTCGCTTATCCTGAGGTTTGGTTGAAGGTTTGTTGTGTTCATCCGGAGGTGCTTAGTTTGTCTAGTCCGGATCTAGGCTTCGTCCGGAGGCGTTTCGTTTGTTTCAATCAGAGTGGGGTTGTTTTGAGTTCGTTCGGATAGTTTTGACCCCCGTCCGGAGGGTTTTGATTTAACCTTGTTCGGAGGTGTTTGGCTTGCTTCGTTCGGATCTAGGTTTCGTCTGGAATTGTCTCGTCCGGAGTGGCTTTGTTCGGAGTTAGGTTCTAGTCTCGTCCAGAGGTGATTATTTAGCTCGTCCGGATTTAGTTTCGTCTGGAATTGTCTCATCCGGAGTGGCTTTGTTCGGAGTTGGGTTCTTTGAGTCGTCCGGATTAGTTTCGTCTGGAGTTGGGTTGTTGATACGAGTTAATGCCAGTACTAAAACCGGACCAGTTAATGCCAGTACTAATACCAAGATTTGTTGAGACGAGTGGTGATCGGCTAGCAGGGGCTGTTACTAGTACCAACCCATGTCATCAACGGCTAGTTCTTCGTCGTATTACAAACTTGTATCAC
This sequence comes from Tanacetum coccineum, assembly GCA_026074375.1. Lineage (NCBI taxonomy): Eukaryota > Viridiplantae > Streptophyta > Magnoliopsida > Asterales > Asteraceae > Tanacetum > Tanacetum coccineum. Next base: position 4,624 of record BQNB010116197.1, read on the forward strand.
TCACAAAGTATTTTTTATTCCCCAGTGAAGGAGTAGCATGCAGATCACATAAATCACTGTGGATCAGCTCCAAAACTTTAGTTTCACGTTTTACATTTTGAAATGGTTTCTTAGTTATTTTGTTCAGCATGCAAGTCTTACACTTTTCAGTGTCCATGTCAAAAGCTGGGATTAACCCGTCCTTAGACATATCTTACATCCTATTAAAGTAGACATGGCTCAGTCTAGCATGCCATACGATTGAATCATTCAGTTTAGAGGTTGACATAAAGGCTAAAGCAATATTATCATTAACAATATTAAGCCTGAACATTTGATTACTGAAATAAACAAAACCAATAAACACACCATGTTTGGATAGAACAAATTATATAAGATTCGATCACTTGTTTATAACCACAATTATTCAAAATACTACTTGAAACCGAATTCTTTCTTATATTAGGAACATGCAAACCATTCAATAAAGAAACAATCTTTCCAGAACTAAACTTAAGATCTACACAACCACGTCCAATCACTGTGGACCAGCAACATGTTGCCCTTTTGGCTTGTCACTATCATGCACCTTGAGGGACACCTCAATGCGCAGATGACTGCCCAACTCAATAAGAGTTAACTCCTTCTTGAGATGTTTCAAGGTGTGCTTGAAATCTTTCTAAGAAGGAGAGAGTTTGTCAATGATACAAGAGACCTGAATGGCCTCATCCATGTTCATCTTATGTTGTGTAAACCTTCCAAGTATACTAAGAAGTTTATTGTATTGTTCCATAACTGGTCTTGAATTAACCATTTTGTAATTGGTGAAATTACTAACAAGGAACTTCTTACTTAATGCATCCTCAGCCATATATTTGGCCTCCAAGGAATCCTATAGTTCTTTGGAAGATTCAACATTGTGGTAAATATCAAATAAAGAATCAGACATACCATTGAGGATTAAACCTTTGCAAACATAGTCATCATTGTCCCACTTGACTCTATTCGTGATTTGATCCATGGTAGCATCATCACCATCATCAGGAATAGGAGTAGTCAGTATACACCACACTCATGCTCGAAAGCAAGAAGTGCATCTTCTTCTACCATCTTCTAAAGTTTACCCCTTCAAACTTGTCAATATTATCAAAGTTTGAAGCCATATGTTTCATAGCAGCAACATCCATTGATTATTACAAAATAATTTTCTTTAATTGTTTGTTGTAGTAGATCCTAGATCTGGGTGAAGACAATCTATAGCCTAGCTAATATCCAAGATGGCTACCGGATATCACTTGAAGTCGTGTAATCACTTTCCAAAGAAGATTATTTGACCCTATGCCTAGGGTACACGAATACCTCCTTGGGATAAAACCAAGTGCATATTCTTGTTCAAGGCATAGATCAAGAACCTTGCATTTTTATGTGTTTATGTTTTCTGTGTCTTTTTCATGCAATTGTGATTCCTATTTATAGGGATCTACTCAAAACCTATTCATGGAATTAATAAGAGATTAATGGTTAATTAATTTCTTCTATAATTATCCTCCATAATTTAGGAATTAGTGATTTCATGACTAAATTAAATATGGTCAATTAAATCAGTCAAATCAATTATCCTCCATAATTTAGGAATAATGATTTCATGACTAAATTAAATACGGTCAATTAATGCAGTAAAATCTGCCACTTAAATAGGTAAATAAACACCCATTTAATCAAACCACTAAAAGAGTCAGGGAAAATCAGGGTGTACACTATATATCTCCAAACCCAATTCTAAGTATGATCTAACTCGTACAATTGCATTAAATTTCCAACAATCCTCCCTAATTTAGTACAATTCCTTTGCATGAAAAATTGAACATTAAACAAAACAAGTGCATAAATGAAAATGTCCTGAGGATTGAATTTCCGTCTTAGTAAATACACGTTTAGATATTCGAGAATCAGGGTGTTCTAAGAATTGAACTTCAACATTTACTTAGGTGGTTCTCTTTATTCATGCTCCTGCTAAGCATTTTTTCAAAGAAATTAAGCATTAAGAAGTTAACAACTTCATCCTACTTTTTAGCAAGTTCCAAGCACATCCTTGGGATGATATGTAAATACGTGTGCTTTAGTTCACTGAACGTTCAGCTTTTTACATTGAACTCAGCTGCCAAGTTTTCTCAGTAGGGAGTTGGGTGTCCTAGCATTCAACGACTTAGTTGGACTTTAATTCCATCCCTTCAACAGACTTTATAACCAAGTCTCTAGCCAGTCCCTTCGTCAAGTGATCAACTAAGTTTTGTTGAGACCTCACAAACTTTATAGATACCACCCCATTCATGATCAGTTCACGAATCATGCTATGCCTAACACCTAAGTCTCTAGACTTCCCATTGTACATTTCGCTATAAGCCTTTTCTAATGTAGCTTAACTATTACAGCAGATAGATAAAGGTGCTATAGGTTTGGACCACAATGGAATCTCAAGGAGCAAGTTTTTTAACCATTCAGCTTCTTTACCAGCAGATGCTAAAGCCACAAATTCAGATTCTATTGTTGAACCAGTGATGCAAGTTTCTTTCTTGGAAGCCCAAGAAATTACACCACCACCAAGCAGGAATACCCAGCCACTTGTAGACGAATTGTCCTCAGTGTTGCTGATCCAGCTTGCATCAATGTAACCTTCCAACACTAAAAGGTAACCAGTATATGTCAATTTATAGTCCATGGTTTTCTTTAAGTACTTTAGTACCCGCTGAATTGCTTGCCAGTGCTGAGTGCTAGGATTACTAGTATACCTGCTCAGTTTACCCACAACAAATGCATTAAGCAGCCAATCACCCTAGAATACTCAAGTTGAGATACAGCCTGACCATTATTGGGCATCAGCTTCTCACTTATATCCATAGGAGTGCTAACTGGAGTGCATTCAAAGTAATTAAATTTCTTCAGTACCTTCTCAATATAATGAGACTGAGAAATTGCTATTCCATTACTTTCATGTTTAATCCTTATACCAAGGATAACATCAGCCTCCCCCATGTCCTTCATAGAGAACTTTGATGACAAAAATTCCTTTGTCAGGTCAACCTGAACTTGGTCAGTGCCAAAGATCAGCATGTCATCAACATATAGACAAATGATGACTCCTTTACCAGATTCATCAAATTTGCTATATACACATTTGTCAGCTTGGTTAAGTAAATAACCATTAGACAAAACCACTTCATCAAACTTTTGATGCCATTGCTTAGGTGCCTGCTTCAGTCCATATAGAGACTTAATCAGTTTACACACCTTGTTTTCATTGCCAGGCATGATGAAGCCCTGAGGTTGATTCATATAAACCTCCTCTTCCAAGTCACCATTCAAGAAAGCTGTCTTCACATCCATCTGATGAATAATCAGATTGTGAATTGATGCCATAGCAATCAGTAGTCTTATGGTACTGATACGAGCCACTAGAGCATAAGTATCAAAGTAGTCTATTCCTGACTTTTGTTTAAAGCCCTGAATGACCAGCCTTGCCTTAAACTTTTCAATAGTTCCATCTACCTTTAGTTTTCTTTTGAAGATCCATTTGCAACCAAGAGGTTTGCAACCTGGAGGTAGATCAGCCAACACCCAAGTGTTGTTGCCCATGATAGAGTCCATCTCATCATTAATTGCTTCTTTCCAGAAAGCAACATCCTAGGACTTCATTGCTTCATCAAATGTTTTGGGGTCATCCTCAACATTAAAGCAATAGGAGTGTTGGTCAGAGACCTCATCCCTTGTTCCTTTAATTAAGTGTAATTCAAATTCAGGTCTAAAATCCTTTAGAGTCCTATTCCTTTTGCTTTTTCTAAGCTCGGGTTCAGGTTGCTGAACAACCTCTTCAGTGACCTGTTCAGGGACCACTGAACAAACAATGTCTTCAATTCCATTAGGAATCCTGAGACTTGGTCTAGGGACTGATGATAATCTATTCTCATCAAAGATTGCATCCCTTGATTCAATTATAGAGTTAATTAAAACTGAATCATTAGGCTTAATGACATAGAACATAAAAGCCTTGGAATGCTTAGCATATCCAACAAAGATGCATTCAATGCCTCTTTCACCTAAAGTTTTTAGCTTTGGACCAGGGAGTCTTACAACTGCCCTACAACCCCAAACCCTTAGGTAGTTTAGGTTTGGTTTCCTTTTAGTCCAGAGTTCATAAGGGTTAATCTTGTTCCTTTTATTGGGAACCTTATTTAATAAATAGCAAGCTGTTAACATAGCTTCACTCTAGAACCCTTGACTCAGTCCTGACTAGGACAACATGGAATTAACCATTTCTTTTAGTACTCTATTTTTTCTTTTAGATATACCATTTTGTTGTAGAGTATAGGGGGCAGTCGTTTCATGGATAATACCAACACACTGAAAATACAGAGTATCCATGTACTCACCTCCCCTATCAGTCCTAAATCTTTTGATTTGGGACCCTTATTATAATTCAACTTTAGTTTTGAATACTTTGAATTTATCTAATGCTTCATCCTTTGAATGTAATAAATAAACATAACAAAACCTAGAAGCATCATCAATAAATATCACAAAGTATTTTTTTTATTCCCTAGTGAAGGAGTAGCATGCAGATCACATAAATCACTATGGATAAGCTTCAAAACTTCAGTTTCATGTTTTACATTTTGAAATGGTTTCTTAGTTATTTTGTTCCGCATGCAAGTCTTACACCTTTCAGTGTCCATGTCAAAAGCTAGGATTAACCCATCCTTAGACATATCTTGCATCCTCTTAAAGTGGACATGGCCCAGTCTAGCATGCCATAGGATTGAATCATTCAGTTTAGAGGTTGACATAAAGGCTGAAGCAATATTATCATTAACAATATTAAGCCTGAACATTTGATTACTCAAATAACCAAAACTAATAAACACACCATGTTTGGATAAAACAAATTTATTAGATTCAATCACTTATTTATAACCATAATTATTCAAAACACTACTATAAACCAAATTCTTCCTTATATTAGGCACATGCAAAACATTAAACAACAAAGCAATCTTTCCAAAACTAAACTTAAGATCTGCACAACCACGTCCATGCACCAAGGCTGTTGACTCATTTCCTATGTGAAGAATAGATCCATCATTCAGCGACTCATAAGTCTTGAACCAACATCTATCTTTACACACATGAACTGTTGCTCCTGAGTCAACCCACCATGCAATATCATCATCTTGCACAAAGTAAGCTTCAGATACATATGTAACATAATAAACCTGGAAAGATTTATTAAACATATTATGACCTTTCAACGAGTTGGTAGAACCATCCACTAAACCATTTATGCCTAAACCATTGGCCTTGTTGCCAGCTTTTCCACCTTTGCAATCCTTTTTTAAGTGTCCACGTTTCCCACACTTTTAACAAGTCACTTTAGACTTTTTGTTAGGATTAGCTTTGGTGTTATCATGATGCTTATGTTTACCCTTGTTGTCATTATACCTGGAGGAGTTGTTATGCTCCACCATATTCACAACTGAAGGACCAACAACATTGTTTCCTTTTGGCTTGTCACTATCCTGCATCATGAGGGACTCCTCAATATGCAGATGATTGCCCAAATCAACAAGAGTTAATTCCTCCTTCAAATGTTTTAATGTGTGCTTAAAATCTTTTCATGAAGGAGGAAGTTTATCAATGATACATGAAACCTGAATGGATTCATCCATGTTCATCTTATGTTGGGTAAACCTTCTAAGTATACCAATAAGTTCATTGTATTGTTCCGAGACTGGTCTTGAATCGATCATCTTGTAATTTGTGAAATTACTAACAAGGAACTTCTACTTTATGCATCCTTAGCCATATATTTGGCCTCCAAGGAATCCCATAGTTCTTTGGAATATTCAACATTCTGGTAAATATCAAATAAAGAATCAGACAAACCATTAAGGATTAAACCTCTGCAGGAATAGTCATCGTTGTCCCACTTGGCCCTCTTCCTGGGTTGATCCACGATAGCATCATCACCATCATCAGGAATAGAAGTAGTCAACACATACACCACACTCATGCTAGAAAGCAAGAAGTGTATCTTCTTCTACCATCTTCTAAAGTCTACCCCTTTAAACTTGACAAGCTTGGCAAAGTTTGAAGCTATGTGTTTCATAGCAGCAGCATCCATTTATTATCACAAAATAATCTACTTTGAATATTGGTTGTAGTAGATCCCAGATCAGGGTGAAGATAATCAATAACCTAGCTAATTACCAAATATAGTTACCGGGTATCACTTGAAGTCGTGTAATCACTTTCCAAAGAAGATTATTCGACCCTATGCCAGGGTTACACGAATACCTCCTTGGGATAAAACCAAGTGTTTGTTCTTGTTCTAGGCACAGATCAAGAACCTTACGTTTCTATGGGTTTTTATTTTCTGTGTATTTTTCCATGCAATTGTGATCCCTATTTATAGGAGATTTACTAAAAACCTAATAATGGAATTAATGAGAGATTAATGGCTAATTAATCTCTTCCATAATTATTCTTCATAATTTAGGAATTAGTGATTTCATGACCAAATTAAATATGGTGAATTATTGCAATAAAATCAATTATCCTCCATAATTTAGGAATAATGATTTCATGACCAAATTAAATATGGTCAATTAATGCAGTCAAATCTGTTACTTAAATAGGCAAATAACCACCCATTTAATCAAACCACTAAAAGAGTCAAGGAAAATCAGTGACTTGATGGGTGTACACTCCGTACCTCTAAACCCATTTCCAAGTATGATTCAATTCCCACAATTGCACTAAATTTCCAACAGCCGTGTCCTCACGTAATGATATAAATTCACGCATAGAAAACTAAAAATTTCAACCCCCCAGACTAATTACCTCGAAAAGTAGCTAAGTGTTCATCTAAGGGAATGAAGAAATTACTAGTTTTGAAATGCCCCGTTTTACCATTTTTTATATATATACTACTATATTTTTTATTTTTCACAAATGACAACATGATCGACTTTCATTATTTAATTATAACTTTTAGGATCATGGAACAAGATACACTTATAAATAGTGTCCAAAAGGATAAATTCATCGTCCTCGATTTTTCACCCGCCCCATACCAAGCTTAAAAACAAAATCATTATTAAATACAAGTTAAGATGCTAACACTACTCATATTTGTAATTTGTGTAAGCATAAACTAACTTTTCACTCCCGATGGATTAATATCTATAAATGTGTATGTGCTCATTTCGAATTTCGACCATCCAATCGACATTTTAAGAAAGTTGTAATCCTTCTAAATGTAACGTTCCACCCAAGAATTATGATTTTGAAGGCGAGATCATTCCATGCAGCGACTTTCTTCTTGGCACATCCCAGCCGAGACCGGCTTAGGTGACCAGGTTTTTGACACCTTACAAAGAATAGTATCGGAACTCACGGACCTTCGGTATCAAAAACTCTTAGGCTTCCCGTTAAACTAACACTTCATTTATAAAGACCACAACTTAGAGCGAAATAGTCTTAGTTCAAAAGCATATTTAAATTTTAGAAAAAAGAGATTTTCCCCATATTTATTCAATTATATACAGTATACTTAACATTAATATTATTATACTTATAACCTCCACACTTTAAACGAATGTCACATCAGGCGCGAACCGACCATGATCCAGTTTTCTTATTTCGGCTTCGGTCGTTGCCTTATATGAAGACTGTCACATCGGTATACGAGCCGACCATGATCCAGTAATCTGACAAGGTATTATTATTATTAATATTTTAACACTTTTTATTACCATGATATATAGAGAAAAATTCTTTTTAGAAAATTTAAGTATAAATTTGAACTAAGACTAATTTTTAGCTTTTTAAAAGTCTAAAAATGTTGATTTTAAACGGACTTTTAAGGGTGATAAAACCACTAACTTGCCTAATTTCTGAAAAGAGCATGTATTATTAGTCTGGTTATAAGCTTCGGGGAGGAAAAGCCACAAATTACACTTATGAGCTCTTAAGATATCTAACTAATCCTTGCTTAGCATCTAACCTATATTTAACTCTATCATTTTTCGTTCTTTGCAAATTTAAAATCTTTAATAAAAAGATCCGCGAATGCTTAGTCTAATAAAATCAAGCTTTGCATATTTAAAGTCTATTATGAAAACCTACAAACTCTTGGCTTTTTCAAGCTAGAATTCACATTTTAAAGCTTCTTGTATAAAAGACTAGCAAAAGTATTAATTTATATAGGTTAAGGGGCAAGCTAGAGCGCAACATGCCTGATCAAGTTAAAATTTATTCTTGCTCTCACCATCAGAAAGTCAAACATTTATGTCAAAACACTTATTTTATTTTTGATTTTTTTTCTTTTTGGCATAAAATCGTATATTTTTTGGTATTTTTAGTGGCAAAACGGGGTTACGTGAAGACAAAGAAAATGCAAGTAAGATCAAATCGATAGATACCTCCCCTCCATACTAGAACTGAACATTGTCCTCAATGTGGGATTGCCGCCCCATACTAAAATCAATGCATAATCCTAATATAAAGGAGTCTCTACGTAAATCTAAAGCCGTTTATTAATTATGCCAATAGATAAACGTTAGTCAATAAGATCTAGGATATCAGATTCCTATATATAAGCATGCTAAGGATAGAAGCTCCAGTGAATGATGAACAAAACCATGAGCACGAGAGTCTTCATAATCTGAGGCAATCCTGAACATAAAACACAAGCCACGAAACACGAGAAAGGAAGAGGCAAGCCTCCTCACGTCATTAGAAAATAGAAAAAAAATAGAAACACGGGTTGCCTCCCGAGAAGCGCTTGTTTTTGTGCGAGTCTCTAGCTTGACTCACCCCGAACTCCTTTGTCCTCGAGGCAGAAACAAAAAAAATGGAAAAATCATCATCGAACTTTCATATGCCATCGACTTTAAGAAATATAAACTATAAGTGGAGATGTCGGGGTCAAAAATGGTGTCCTCATTCCCAGAGGAGAGAAGAAGAAGAGAATTCACAAGATAGGTAAGAAAAGGAAGAAAGATTTTGATAACAAATATAAGGGAAAGATAATGGCGATACTCAAAGGGTAACATCACATATGTTGGAGAAATAATTTTCTCATGAATCCTGGGGTCGAAAACTTTGACCATACTCTTAAAATCATCATTATCAGGTTCATCCTTTATGCTTCTTGGGTCATGATCTAAAAATACCTCAGGAGGGAGATTAGGGATAATGTCATTAATAAGCAAACTCTCAAGATAGATTATATCTCCCTCCGAATCATGATAACCATCCTCAATATCCGTAGAAACATCAGCATTGATCTCATCAATATTGCCTCCTGGGTCAAAACACTCATCCTCATTGGCATCGAAAAGAGGTGTAACTAGCAAAGCCGGCTCATCAAGGTTAGAAAAATAAAAGTCCTTGCTCTTGATGTCCTCTAACACCTTATTAAAAAAGAGAATTTACGTCACTAGAGATTTACTTGTCATCGAAATCAAATAGAGGGATTGAGTAAATTTTAACATTTTCTTCTGGAACGCCCTCATTACTAGAGGTAAGATCATCATTAGTATAGAAGAGAGGATTAGAGAAAGTTACGAAATTATCACAAAAAGGCAAATCACACTCTTTGTCAGATGTATCCTCGGACTCACTTAGGATTGGAACATGGTCCTCAACACTAGACTCTATGAATTCGTCCAATTCCTTTTTCTAAATAGTGCGAAGATCCTCATCCCTTATGATGAGAGGGGTCCTTGGGCTCCATAGTCGGTAAGACAGGTGTGATTGCAATAGACGAAGGAATTTGAGAAATAATTTCATTCAAAGGAATAGTACTCTCCTCGTCATCATCATCATCATTGTCATTATAGCAAATAGAATTGAAACGCCGTGAAGGCTCGGGAGTATGAGTACTACGATTAGCCGCCTGCTCTTGTAACATTTCAAACAATGATTGCATAGTTTTAAAAAGTTCATTCCTTGACTCAATCATATCATTATGTGATTTTATACATTCATCATTCATCCTCTGCTGATTAAGGTCTTCTTAATGATCGATGGAATACTGCGAGGGTTGGTCAAAACTGGAAAAGTTAGAATTATAGCAAAGATTAGGCTTATAGAAATTCTGATTACTCGGTTGACACTAAAAATTCGCATAAGGTCCCCCACAGTTTTCACAACAAAGATATTGTTGTGGAAAACTTGGTGAATTTTGTGGATAATAGGTATCACCAAAGTTTTAATTGTAGCACGGTTCTTGCTCATAGACAAGCGGTACCTGTGGTGGACAATCATAACCATAGTGAGAATCGTTCTCACATGAGTATGTCTTTGGGTGTGGAGGTCCATTAGATGGTTTACTTTGTCGACGGTGTACTTGTGAGTGGGTAAGTATTACCGCCTGTCACGCGGGTAACCCGGGTTCGATCTCCGATAGCGGCGCCAAAAATTGATTCGTATATTAGTATATATAGTATATATAATTAGGCAAATTACTCTTAGGGAAGAGTAATAAGCTAATCACTAATAAAATATATTTCTGGAAAGTATTGATAAGAAAATTACCCTTACGAAAGGATAAAATTCAAATCGTTCCTGAGTCGTTTTCCTAACGAAGCGTGAATATTGAAAATCTTGTTTTGGTTCGTGATCGGGTGCTTGAATAATCGAAATTTTGGTTTTTGAATTCTAAATTTAATAACGCAAAGGAAAAGCATAAAACGGTATGCTAATCTAGGAATTAAGGCAAATTAAAAATCCTAACGACGTTTAAAACAATTAACAATTTAAACCAAGCTAATTAACTAAATAAGACAAAATAAACCTCTTAAAACTCAAAATGCAAATTTCTTAAACTAAAATGCATTAAACTATTTTTTAAATGACAAAAAATATTTTTGTATATTTTTAAACTATTTAAAATGATTTTTATAACACACCGAGACTAAAAATTATATTAAAAATACCAAACTTAATCTTAAAATTATGATAAAATTACTAAAAATACTAGACACTATTTTTGAGGTTTACAAAGAAAAACGACTCAAAAAGCTAATACCAATAAGCTACTAAAAATCATTAAGCTAAATCAGCTTAAAACTAAAAAACATATAAGAAATAAATGAAACAAAGCTATAATGAAAGAGACCCAAGGGCGCAGTGTTAACGTGTGTGTGTGTTGAAGGGGAGGTCACAAGTTCGAGTCATGTGACTGTCCCTTTTTGCAAAACATTTTTTTATTTTTCTTTTTGAAAAAGCAAAAGTTTAAGGAAAAATAAGCAAACATAATAAAGGACTTAAGTCTAGAACTTATTAATAAGCTAGAAAAAAGACAATCAAAAGTGAGAGTTTAGCACAATAAAACTATTTGAATTAGTTAAAACTGTTTGAACATTTAGGACTCAATAAACAATAAGAAAACCTATAAGCTAAAAATAAACCTAAACCTAGACTCATTAAGCATTAAAGACTAGAAATAAGCTAACACAATAAGCTAAAAAAGATTACCAAAATCATTAAGACAGTTTACTCTAAAAGAGGTTTAAAGGACTGTTACTAAAATTTAAAGCTAAAACTTAAAACTAATAAGCACTAGGAATAAGCTAAAAGTTGAAAACAGGTTTAGGACTAGACTCAAATAACTATAATAAGCTGGATTTAAGCAAATAAGATTAAGCTAGAAAAGAAAATTGAAAAGGACAGTTTAAACTACTTTGTTTTTGGAATTTTTGAGTAAAATTGCTACTTGCTGCCTAAGATTTGAGACTCAAAAAAACTAATTTGACACTCTAAAAACTAGAAACAGATTTAAATAATTCTACATAAGCTAAGATTACTCAAAATTAATCAAAGATAAGCTAGAATCTACCCTCTAATGATCTGCAATATCCTGACTTTAAGAACAATTCAATAAACTACTTTCACTTAACTGATTCTAGCTTAAAATGATTAAAAGGATATTTCTAATCTAACTAACTCAAAACAGATGCAAATTGATGTAAATGAAACCCATTCTTGGCACAAAAACCACACCTTAAGTGGACTTTCACAAATAAGCAGTTTGAAAGACTTTTGGACTAGCAGACTTACATTTTTGATGAAACATACTACAAGACTTAACAAAACTAATTTTAAGCTTATAACAACTAGTATTTAGACTTAATAAGAGATTATGAAAACTTATTTGATCCCTAAAAACAGCATGAACATAATTTCCTATATTAAAACTGCTTAACCCAGACACCCCTTTAAAACTTGAAAATCCTATTTTAAACTAAAACAGATCTAAATAAGCTTTGAATTGTAGAAACAAATGAAGTACTAGAGTATTGAAAGACAAATAAGCAAAGAGAACTTTCTAATAAGCCACAGCTAAATATCTAGAACCAATAAGCATTTTACCTATAAAACTAAGACTTAACACATAAATCTATAAAACAGATTAAACTAAGCTATAAACTAGATTCAACAAACATAATAAGCAACTATAAGACTAAATAAGCACATATAAGTAGTTATAAGCACAGAATAAGCAGATTAATAAGCTAAAAAAGAAATTAAGCTATAAAGTAAAAGTGTACATACTATGTCCTTTGCTCTAAATAAGGACTTATAAATGCTCTTTAGAGCTTAATCTACAAGCTCCAGCTTATTTTCATACGCTGGAACAGTCCCATAAGCCCTTCCATTTTGGGCTTATCATCCACATTCAAGCTTAACTGACTTTTGAGATGATTTAGGTGAAAGGCTTATTCAGTTAAGCTGTAAGGAAGCTTACCTGAATAAGTAACAGCTTATAGAGTAGTGAGAGCTTATTGAGCTTATTTAGTCATATCTAAACACGACTTAAACGAATTTTCTTAAAAGTAAAAATAGAATTCAAAACACAATTTAAATGAAACTAAAATTTTATTGATTATAAAGAGGTTACAAGCTTTGAAATAGAAATTGCAAAAAGGAAAATACAATAAGCTAAAATTTAAGCTAAATTACTCTAAAAACTACTCCTACACTAGATATCATTCCTTGTGTGACTGCCTCTATATATAGCTGGTGAGAGATGCTTCTAGAAGAGGATGAGCGTCTTCAAGCATAGCCCTTGATCAATAACAAACTCCAAATCCATCCTTTTTAAGCCCTTAGATCTCTTGCACGTCCATTCAACCAATAGGATTCCTTGGGATCGCCAAGGTGTCAAGGTATGATGTAACACACAGCCACGTAGACCTTCTAGAAAGGATGGGACATGTGAAGAGTGGAATTAACCCTGTTTACTAATTGTAAAAATGAAGAAGAAAGGTGCATAGTAACTTAGGGCATGTTTTTAATATTTGACTTGGGTCCAGGCTTTGGAATTGGGCTTAGTTTATTACTTAGGCCATTTTAGATTAGATTTATATTAGGCTTATATTTTGGGCAAAGGTTAGTATAATTTAATTGTTAATGGGCTGACCCGGTCCACAAAACAGGTACGGGTTGGCCCATTAAAGATGAATACGTCATCGGCTTCATTTTCTCACGCTCTTCCAATCTCGTGCTTGTTTTTGTCTATTTGGCCATATTTTGTCCTTTTGTGAATATTCGTTACCCACACAACACAATTAACAAAACAGACATATACAATGTATTTTCTATTTGTTTTTGGTCATTTTAGCTCGTTTTTATAAAGAAAAGTGATATGTGATTAAACACATATAAGTGACACCTGTGGTCAGCGGTTACTCCTGTGATTGGCGCACAAAATGGTTAGTGTCATCAACCCATTGGTTGGAGATTGGTTAGGAAAGTCTCATAGATTGTGCTTTAGATGACAATAGGACGGATCGTTTATGTCAATGAGCCCAACACACTAATAATCTATTCTATAATATTGGTTGCACAAGAAAAATATCTTCAGGATTCTGTTGACGATAATCCATTCTACAACTGATGTTCACTCGGTCACTATTGTTGGCTTTTTACATGTAATTAACCATTGATCTAATCATGAGTATGCAGCGGAAAAGATAAACACATATAGAATATGTAATTAACAAGGGATCTAGAACGCGTACCTTTTAGCAATTAACGAATACATCGTCTTGAATATATGCGTATGTATAATTTAAATACAACGCGAAAACCACCCAAGATCTAAAGTAAGATCTCTCTACTTCAACACACATAATACGTTCTTAGCAAACAATTAAGTATGCTAGTACTAGTAGTGATAAAGCCACCAAACGCCTTCGACTCTTGAACCAATCAACATAAAAAACCCTTTAAAGGTTGTTTGAGTTCGATCTTAAAAACCAAAACCCTAGGGGTGTTTGGTTCAATCATACGTCACAAGGGAGGGAGAAGAAGAGAATTTAGGGATTTAGTTTTTCAAGTTATGAGAAAACTAAACACCCTAAGCCCCTATTCATAGCCTTCTAAACTTGGCTTGCAAGTTAGGTTATTCCACCTCCTCTTGAGATTAGGAAATAATTGGCTAAGGAAAAAAGAAATAATTCCCGTACTTTCTTTTTCTTCATAATTGCATATTAGTCCTTCTTTTAACTATTAACGACTAATATAACTCCCATTAAATATTTATTAACATTTAACGCTCGTTAAGCTTTATCACTTAAATATATTACATTTAATGTATTTAGTATTAATTGTTTTATGTATTAACGCGTGCGTCCCTGTAGGCTCAAATAAATTCCCAGACATATATTATTTTACATGGACATAATCCAACAGCTCCCACTTGGACATGTACCAAATAATATAATAACATTTGTAAACGTCTAGCAACACGCCAATGCTCCAAAAAATATCCGAGTGTGGTTTCATAAAGTCACGGATAAATGATTTATGTATTCACAATCCCATTGTTTCTGATACCTTGTTAAAAATGGATATGGATCTAAGTCATTCCATTATTTAACGATTCTGTTTCTCGTATATATGATTAATCATGATTACCAAAAATCATTGAGACATATCTACCTAATTTTTTGGGTGCGGCCACACATACATCTGATTAACCCTATGAGGGGCCTAGTGGCATCATACTTTAACTATTGAAGGAACACATTCTTTATTGACAACAAGTGTCAAGTCATATGCTTTAAAATCGGTTCTAAAAATAGTCCTTATTAGCTACCTTATTCAGGATAACTTAAACTACATCAATAAGGATTATCCATACATGCAAGATATTACAACCCACAATTTTCCTCTATGTAATTATCCATCTATTAAATTAGATGCAATTTTCCTCAGTGTAATTTCCATCTATTAAATTAGATGCAACCATTTTCATGGGAATATTTTTGCTTTATTCCATTCATTATGTAACGTAACTTACATAATCAAAGTAAACGTGCTCACGCAACCTACCAATGCTAATTCATCAATGTTTATGTCAAGTAAACATTCTAATATGTCAATTAATATGTTCTAAAATCCATACGTTATCTATTTAACGTACTTTCCGTAACGTTATATCAAAACGGATTTTAAACATTAACGCTTATAACAAAACCCTAACTATACGTAGTGTTTACATACAAAACAAAGGTACAAGCTTTCAAGGCATGTGTACAAGGTTACAATGCATAACTTTTGAATATCTTTTCCCTCCAAAATTAATGTATAACTCATTTGAGCTCATTGTACAATCCAACAAAGCATAGAATTCAAATAAACCCATTTTCACTCCATTTTCTTAAGGATTTACATACCACCTTTCAAGCACAAGTTACAACACTCTAATGCAACACATTTAAACATTCATTTTCCTCCATTTCTGTAACACCCCCAAATTGGGTCGCAGCGGAATAAGGGTCCGGGGCGTGTTACTTCATAGATCAATAGCACAAGATATATAAGAACGACATAAAAAGTCATTTAAAATGATACATTGGATTTAATTAAAAGACTTAATACAAAAGCATATAGCTTTACTTGTTCATTGTTAAATATTACAAAAGATGACAATACATTTCCTAAAATTTGATGCACATAAATCTTTAAGCGAGCAATCCAATGCATCCCTGGCACCTTATGCCTATTGACCTCCTGAAAACATTGTTTAAAACGTCAACAAAAATGTTGGTGAATTCATAGGTTTACGTAATTAAATTATGCAGGACCGCAAGACTTTTCCCGTGATACTGCAACACATGCAGACATCACAAAACTAGATTACATTTACACTAAGCTCATGACACTGAAGCTCGACTATCTTTCTTGCAATTAAAATATATATTGCAATTTACGCCCATCCGGATGTCTAACCCTAAACATCCCAAATTCGACATGCTATAACGTTCGTTCCTAGTGATAGCTAGTCACCCGAACGGGGAGGTCGTTTCCCGAATAGATCTATTAAATAACATTCGCGCTCACATAATGTAATTCCCGACTACATCTATGCAATTGACAGTTCATGACATGGGACTTAACTGGGTTATCGCAACTTAGGCAAACATGTAATCAATACTTGCGTCCAATTTATAAAACAAAGCATGTTTCCACCCCATAATTATAAATCATTGAAATCGTAAAAATGTAGGGCTATGAACTCACCTTGAGTTCTGATAATCCAAATATCGCAGATAATGCGTCACGTAAAAGATCGAATGCAACCTAAATTATCATAGGTCGTATAAGTACCGAGCACTTATTGATAACATTGTATATAATCCTATAGATTATACCGTACTATCGTTCGGGCTATCATAATTAAAGAGGTCATGACATGACGTTCGAGGAGTTAGGACACTTTAAATCGTAAATCCATCAA
>BQNB010116198.1:0-21409 GCA_026074375.1 Tanacetum coccineum
CAATGTAGGATCCCGTAATCACTTCATAATATATATCATACACGAATCCACCTAGAAATTAGAGAGAGAGAGAGAGAGAGAGAGAGAGTTGATCTTTTAGAGAGAGAAAGAGGAGAGAGAATTGAGAGAGAATGAGAGAAAATGGAAAATGAAATAATATTAGAATGATCAACTAACTTTTCCAAAGAGGAAAAGTTACTTATATACCCCGACACATTAAGTGATGTTCGGGATAATTGACTAGGACCCGGGCTCGGGTTTTGCTTGGGATTAAACCCGAAACATATATAATATTAGATTAACTATCGAGTTCGATTCCCGATATTATACTATTACAACATTAACTAATTAAATGACCGAGACTCGTACACGTAATGAACGAACTTCCATTTCGGTTCAATATTTTGAGGCTAACATAATTATATATGTGTTGCAAACTAATAAAATAAATAAATAAAATCTAAAAACATGTCTTCTATCATAATAAAACAGCCGCACATATGTTTGTGTGCGGTGCACTTTTTAAATTTTTACCGCACTAGTATTTTTGAATATTTGAAAAATTATAAAAAAATAGGTTATAAGTACGTCGCACTTTCTTTCAAGTGCGACGGACTTTTGTTCGAAAAAAAATTTATAATTAAAAAATATATAATAATAATAGTAATTTTTTAAATTATTGTTTTAAACCTTAAATAATAATTATGTGTTTGATTACGAGTTTGTCTTAAAACCAAAAAATAAAAAATACAAAAAGATTTTTGCCATTAATTATTTTATATATGTGTTATGAGTGTTTGCATATTAGTAATTATATTTTCCTTTCTATGTTATTTTTCATTTCGTAATGTTTTATGTGTGCTTGTTTTACTCAAATGTATATAAATAAAAAATTTAATGAAAAAAATATTAAAAAATATATAAATGATTTTGAACTTTATGGGTGTGTTCGCTGGAAACCCTCACGAGACTATAACTCGTTCACTCGGGCCACTGAGAGGTTTAAAGGCTTGTTGCATACGTTAAATGCAACCGTGGTGCCTACGAAAGTGCGCTTTTATATTTTACGGTTTTTGTAGTTTAGTTTATTTTGTAGATCAAATAAATAAGTGGAGCTTGGATTGGAGGTACTGTTACATTTGGGGGCCGATACATTTGCATTATTATATTACATGTGGTAGAATACACATGATGGCGTTATGTTTCATGCCATATATTTTAGAATTCAACTGAGCACTTATGAGCCCTAGGAAGTCTCGTTTCTCTCATATTTATTTTTCCCGCTTGTCCCACTTTTAAGTTATTTTCTGATCACACATATTGTTGAGTTTAAGTGTAGGGGAAAATAAATTGGAAAATCAGACTCATTATTAAAGGTATAAACTTTTGATCGCCCTCAGTAATATAAAAATATATTCTTGTTTTTAAATTTTTTTCGACTTAGGTTAATATATTAGAATAAAACGTAGTAAATAATAAAGTTTTGAAATCAGAGATGTGTCCCGATTGATAGAGCAGATTCGACTCGGAATTGATAACATTACTTGCGCATTTATAACCATTCCAGTAAATATGTGAGGATTTTGAGCCTGTATATAGCATACGTATTTTATGCTTGATTCCTTTGATTATGAGTGTGCCGGTGATTCTAGAACTTGTGCTTGATAATCATTACGAGATCGCAGTGAGATCACGTTCGCGTGATATAGGTATTTTTATGTGATAAAGAGGCAAACTTAGGATTAAACCAAATTAGCACATCCATTTCATATTATTTATTCTATTAGCTAATTACACTGATTAGCTAACCACCCAAATAAAACCCGTTTGTTAGCACTCATCTTTTGTGCTAGATACCCCTAGCTTAACCCTCTGAGCCATTCTATTCATCTTTCTCATCCAGAAAAAAATTACAAAAATATATAACCTTTAGCCTAGCCTTACCCCTTGTCGAAAGTCTCACGGTTGGTTGCTAGTTGCTCGGTATGATTGGTTGATTTTTTGCTTATAGTTTGTTCGCACTTTGTTATAAGTGTTGTGCCATTTTAACGAAGATGGAGATGGCCAACTTCATGTTTCGTATTTTTTGTGGTGTATCCTTATCTCACGTGTGGGGGAATTGTAAGTTGTTTGAATGAGGGTGGTTCGAAAAAAATATGATGAAAAAAAATTGAAAAAAAAATGTGAAAAAAAGAAGAAATAAAAAAGTTGAATCGAAAAAAAGAAGTATGAATAAGTGTTGTTTGTTAGATGGAGGTTGGTTTGTTCAATAACCTCGTGGGTTTATGGATTGTCGTAACTAGCAACATGGGTTTCTTGGACTTGTCGACATGTATATTATAAAACCATTTCCAGTATATATTTCTCATGCCTTATCCACACCCTTATTAACCCTTAGCCTGCACATTACAACCCGAATAAAAGTCTTCTTTTTATATGCCTGGTGCTTACGACATGTCGGTGTAGTTTTGTTTCTTGTACAAGCCTATGGTAACTTAATTAATCATGTCTGAGCAATTGAGTGTGATTTCCCTTTTTACCCTCTATTACATCACATACGAGTGTTTGAGTGAATTATACTTTTCCTTATTCGTGAGGTGCTTAGTCATGTTATTACAGCTTGAAGATCATTGGGTATTGTCAAACATCTCTGCTTTCACATATTAAAAATCCAAAAATATTTTTCATAATTCTAAATTTGTTTTGTAAAGCTTATTATTTTTCCTTATTTTGCTTGTGAACAAGCAAACCTTTAAGTGTGGGGGGGTGCTTGCGCCTTTTGCGATTATTTATAAATAAAAAAACAAAAATATTTTTGATTTTTCACAACCTATAAAAAAATTTAAAAAAGTTAAATAATTTTAAAATAAAAAAATATCAAAATTTAAAAATATATATATATAAATAAAAATTTCCTTGAGTTGTCACCTAGGACCTTGTTTATAATTTTTTTTTTAGATTTGCTTGAGGGCAAGCAAAGTTTTAAGTGTGGGGGAATTTGATAACGCTCAAATTATACATATTTTTATATGCGTTATCTTTTATTTTATGTATATAAATTATTTAATAATGATAAATTTCGGTACTTAATCGAGTATATTTGTTATTGTAGGTTCTAAGTACGTGTCATGGAAGAAAACGGAAGAATACACGAAGATATGGAGCTTAAACGAAGAAGTAAACTCAAGTTGAATGCTTCCTGACACCTGTTCACTGTTTTAGCCATAACTCGGTCATACGAACTCCATTTTAGTTGGTTCAAGTGGTCACGCGAAGAGAATTGAATTATCTACAATTTAATAAAAATCCCCGAAGCCATTAATGCCATATGTGCGGCGCACAATCCAAAAAGTGGGGCGCACTTCATTAAATTTGTGGTAAATGCTCTTAAATGAGCTTGGCATTCATTACAACCTTTGATCTCTCCCTTCTAGATCCTTCTATGAACGAAATTTGGCACCCCATGAGCCTATAAATACAGCTCCAAATCTCTCATATCTCACACACATCCATCTACAATCCTCTCCTAAAGTAGAATAAGTTAGGAACTAGTTTTGGGAATTCGGTTAAACTTGCTCCTAAGTTCTTCTCAAACCCAGGTTTTGATCCATCAAAGAAGCATAATTGAAATGTTATTTTGAATCTATAAGCGATTGTGACAGAATTGTTCATAGTTTCCGGGTTTTACTTTGAATATAATAAAGTGTTCTTGAAAAATTCATGTGAAATCACCATATTTTGCTCTTGGAGTTGGTATAATCTTGTTTCTACTTTGAATATGTTCTTTTCTGAATTCATAATGTTTGTTATGTGTTTCATTTCAATCAATATGGAGTAGTTCTTTTATGTTTATTTGGGATAAATGAGAACGTTATTATGAAGATGCTTAATAACTTATGAATGTGGAATAATAATATTAAACTTGATGTTTGAATGCTTGATCCTTGTTTGATTATTTGATCTTTCATGAAATATGGAATTAGGTCAAAAGGCTCCATGTAGTGATTGATTTCGAGTCATGAATCAATATTAGCTTTGTGAGAATTAGCTAATAAAATGGTTATTCAACCAAGTAATAAAATGTTTAAAGCTTGTTCTTATGTCTAACGAACTTGAATGAGAAAGTTTGATTTTATTATCTCTAAACATGAATCAATCTTAAAAGCATTATATATATTAAAGATTAAAGATCGAAAGGATTCTTTCTTATATAAAATTGATGATCACTTAAGTGACTACCCGTTTACTTTTGTGTTTATACCTTACTTCATGTGTTCATGGTTATTTGCATGTTCATCTTCTTTGTTCTCAATCCCCAAATAAACATAGTTTTTAATCATCTTGGTAATAATCTAAATCATTTCTAGCGTTTGGCATAACTTACTTGTTATTTCAAAAATGAGTCTAATGATCGTGACAATCATTTGGACTTTCTTTCTAAACTACTTTTTGAATCTGAAAACGCACAACTCCCTTGGGACGACCTGGACTTACCTAGACTTTACTACATTCGAAAAGGTATACTTTCCCGTGTGTTTTCGTCTATTAACCGGTAATTCTAGTCTTATAAACTTAAAGCTTTTGAAACACATCACCCGTCATATGTTTAGAGCATCAGCTATCCTTTATCCTTTCATCGGGTTCCAAGTCGACTCCAAGGCATATCTATTTATATAGGAAAACTAGTTGCAAAGCCCCCCCGATGGGCGGGCTCGCTTTGTGATTATCGTTGACAAAAAGTTAAGTAAGGGTAAATTAATTATAAATTTACAAAATTATTTGTTGACTACTTTAATAACGAAAAGAAATGAATCTTCATTCGGTATAAGAAAATAAAAGTTATTAAAGTTTTCTCAATAACAAATGGTTTTCTTAAATTTTTGAATAAATGGCAACTGAAGCATTACAAATAACTTGAAAGGGTCTTTATCATCATGCATGTTCCATCCAACTCGACTGTGTGTTTTTAGCACACCCTGACCGGTCACCAAACATCATTGACTGGATGGTTTAGATCAAACCTACTATTAAGCTCTTTGCTTCCACTTCATAACCACTTAAGGCAACGATGTATTAAGGTCAATTCCATATGGTCTTTTGTTTGGGTTTCTTCTAAAAAAAATCTACCTGTAATTAGCTCCATTAAGATCACATACGAGTAACCTTACCATAATAAGGGAAATGAAATTCATGAGAATTACTCTAGAATTTATTTCAAGCACATAATTACCTTAGCAATTCCATCTCCTTAAGTTTCAGCAAGGGATTTAGTGTTGGCCGAATAACTCATGTGACCATACGATATACTCAATTCCCTACTTTAACTGAGGGCATAAATCAAAATTACTACTTTAATACAAATATACAATATCCAAAACAAATGGCAAATGTGTTTTATCAGATTTTCCAAAATAAAAATGGCAGTTATGTTTTATCAGATGCATCAAGGTCAATTCCATATTCTTTTCCATTTTTAGCTTCTGATTAATTATTAGGATCTTGCTAAATGTAGCAAGTTGGGGATTATTGTCAACGATGCCTTTAATAAGTGGTAATGAAGAACCATGCACCACATGAATTCTATGATCAGCTTGCACGCCTACATGAGATCAAAGAAATATATATCATGCCTAGCTGTAAAAGTAAGTGGGCGATTTTTTTTATAAACAAACAGGTTTTGTAATATTTGTAAGGGGTTCATTCATACAATACATATCCCATGTAGCATCAAATGATCCAAATACCACTTACTTGTCATGGTTGCTTCCTATGCACCTTTATCCAGCTTCTACAAATCTCTCAACAACACCACTTCCAACCTGTTTATGAGCAAATATATTATCAACGGCAAAAAGAAAATCAAAATATCAATCTATCGATTCCATCTGGCTCACCATCATTAACCGATTCAAAATGGGTTTACAAACCTGTCGCATCAGGTTGCTTTAGATGTCATTACATTGAACAAGAGTCAAACTACATGGTACTAAACTATGTATGATGGTACTTTCCAGAGAAAACATGCTTTCTACAAATAGCCACCTCTGCAACGAAGAACATTCCGTAGATGTACGTGTATGTGACATCGTGTCCCGACTTCTTTTCCCTGTCAAACACATAAAGGAATATAAAATGCTATTGATCAATTATCATTCAAACATTATACTATCAATGAGTGATACACTTATGCATAACGATATTGGCCCCTTCCAACACATTGGTCAGAATAATGATACACTTACGTGTAACAATAACTAATATGTATAATTTTTTAATTGGTCGTCATCTGTATTCGCATCTTAACAAATAGCAACATACCATGTCTGTAGGAGGTTGTATATATCGGCATTTAAAGTTAATTCTAGGTGACTGTCAATCAACTAACATTCCCACTTCACTTAATCTTTCGAACTGACTGGTTTGAGATATAACATCACTCAAACTGACCCATTCATAAGTAAACGGGTCAAATTGCTACCTCTTCATAATCAAACACTTCTTTAAAGATTCTTAGCACCACAACAAAAATGAAATTTTATATCACCTGCTCAGTGAAGGCTCAAAGAATTGGTGTAAAGATTTACCAACCATAGGAACTTGGCACCCACTCCTAGCCGATTTATTCTAATATATTATTACCCTTGGACCTGTGTCCTACAAGTTCCACTACATTTAGACCCTACTTTAGAAAAGCTTTAAATTTTTAACTTATTTTTTTATAAAGAGAATGCTTACAGCTAATCCTCTAAAGTCGTCACCAACACAATTTGTTTCATTTAATGCCTTTACAACACCTTTTTCGTCATCAAAGAGCAATCTCCTATAAAAGAGAACATCCATATTATGTATATTGGGAGGCAGATTTAATTATTTTTGTTCACTGCGAAATCTATTTATATCTTGAAGCAGAAGCTTTTGATAAAAATACAAACAGAAAGAAAGAACCTACCTGTAGAGCACCAATAGTCCTATCTACCAAAATTAAGAGCTCGTCTTTTAGGTCTATTCCAAGATTTATTTGCATTGTATTTCAAAATGACAACAACCTTGATAATGCAACCACAACCTTTGTTATTGAGCTTGAGAAAATTCAAAAAAACTTGAAAATAATGATAGTTGTTATGGTATCTTAATGTGTACCGAATATGACGATAACTGAAAATGGGGGCAAGGCTACTGAGTTTTGGAAAAATTGTATGTACATTTTATGCATGATTTTTTATGTTGATTTACAATCTTCTTGGAATAGCATCATGATAACTATAACTACTTGCAACCTGCATTTTCAGATGGACGTGGGAGGGCCTAAAGGCTGGACTAACAAAGCCAATTGCATCCCTAAAATTGTCAAAGATCGGTAGTGCAAGCAATCTGAAACAATAGGAATATCCCATAATAAAGTAAGCATCCAACATGATCAAACAAAACATAGAAAATTCACTCGGAACAGGTTTGAGAAAAAAAACAAAAAGTAGAAACCATAAATAAATGCATATGAACATAATCATGGAACTATACAGGAAACAAAAATGAAATACCGATGGAGGATTGCTCTAGTTGCCTTGGCGAGTTTCATATAGGGAAGCACACATCTGTGAAACAACAGCAAGGTCACTGGTATCATCTTGTGTGGCCTTATACAATGTAACTTAACCTCAAGTAGAAACATCTAATTTGCTGCTTTACTAATATGCAGAACACAAGAATGCAATGGATGGTCAAAGTATATATACTAAAACATATGTTATTATTAATTTAAGCTTTCATTATCACATATTTATTTCTACTACAACTTAAAATATATCAGATGGAATCATTGGTTCATGAGGCTAAAGAAAATTAATTATAAAGACACGCCTACATTATTTCAACATTTCCTTTTAGCTAAAGAAAATTAGTTATAAATTTTAAAATTCGTAGATGTTTGATTTTTAATTGAATTCGTAGAGTATAGATTTCTCATGAAAATTAATTATAATAAGATTGTTAACACTTCGACTATTCCATAGTGATTGGACAAAGAAGTCTGAGGTCAACATGACCCATTTAGTTAATACATCGACTATTCATTAGAGAATTTTGGATTGGACAAAGAAGTCTGATGTGAATGTGACCCGTCTTTCCCTTTAAACTAACCAGCCCGACCTAACACATCACTTATAATACTTAGATAAAAGGAGTAAAAACAAACATACTGTAACATTTCTCAATTTTAGGTCATTTTACGACTCCTATTGTTCATCACTATTTATTTTGGTTCGATACGCGTTTACTTTTAGTCTTTACTTTTAAGCTAAATCGCGTAGACTAGAAATAACCATTTAATGTAAACGGTCATCAAATAAATTAAGGTTTACATCGACCAAGTAATATATAATTATTAACTTTGCGTATTTCATTTCTATTAGTCACGTAAAGGGTTTACGTTTCGCAATAAAATACATTTGGACACACCCCGGAAATACCTAGGCTTACCTAGACTCAAACCTATACCCACTTTTAAAACCTTAAGACAAAAATTAAATCAATTATGTGTACATAACCCACTAGAGGCCGGTTATGAGTCCAAAACAATTAGAAAATCTCCAAATGATTCCCTAAGTACTAGTACAAACCTTCTTTAATTAATGATAGTCCTTAATGTTCCTAGTAAACTCATTACACAAAGGTTAATAACCATTTAGTCTCTCATTTGCCCCTTATGCCGCGGCTAATGCATGTATATACACAAAATTCATAAGATTTCTAAATCACTAGCAAATCTTGTACATACATTGAGTAATTAAAGATTGTACTTAGTGGTTTAGCTAAATACCATTTGAGGCTAACTAGAAACTCTTAAAACCCATCAACTAGGGAACGGTTTAGTTTGTTGGGGACTAGGAAGCATGTAACTAAGTATTTGTCTATAAATACACATACTTTCTTACCATTTTACACTCTTACAACTCACACAACTCTCAAACAAGTTAAATATTTCCTCTCCTTTGCGTCGGATCACAAACCGCACACAAACACACCCATTTACTTCATTTCGAGCCAACAAACATCCACTAGGGATTGTATACGAGGCCACAAGGTTTACACGAGCTAAGGATTGGGTGTACACTAAGCTTTGGAGCTTAGTTTATTATTTGGTCGCGTAAGTCATACGTGGGTTGTCTCATTTCGCACACACACTCGAAAACAAAGCCTTAGGACCCTTTGTAAGTCACATTCGAACTCATAACAATTGTATTATACGTGTTTTTCCTTGTTAACTAGTTTATATGTCACGTATGTATATATATGATGTACTAGAGTGAGTTCACGCATGTTAAATGAGAAACATGCGAGTTATACGCAATACTATTACGTATAACGACTTGTGTGGTGTAAAGGTGCAAGGAAACACGTAACATGTGGGATTAATAACAAGTGAGACTCTAAAACTTTCGTTTATATAAAACTTGGAACATTCGACGTAAACAAAAGCCCTTATACGCGAGCAACTTATAAACCACACGTAAACATTGAAAGTAAACACGACATGGTAGCTTGGGAACGTATACACGACATAAACCAACGTTTGCATGTGGAGCACGACTAACGTATATAGGCCAACGAACGTAATATAGCCACTAGAACTATTTTCGAATCATATACATTGCTAGGGGAAACCAACGGGCCACAAAGGGCTTGTGAAATCCAAACGTGCTCACGGCTTGGGCCCAACCGGCCCAACAGCCCACGAGTGGGATCCATAGCTTATTTTTAAGTTCATTCGAGCTTAGTGTTAAAATAGGAAGCTTATTAGACTCGACATATAACAAGCACGCCTTAGATAAACTCCTAATGGGCCGAATTAGCCCAAGAGGCCACGAACGAACCCAAACAGGCCCAATAAGCAAGCTTGGCGGGCCCACAGCTTATTTATAAGCCCTACGAGCTTATTAAGAGTCCAACGAGCAAATTGATATTAATATGGACCCTTAGTATGTTTAATAACCAAACGGATCCTTAAATGGGCTCGTTAGCCCATTACCGTGAACCACGAAACCCATAAGCCACGAATAAGCTTGGCAGCTTATTTGTGAGCTTAAAACAGCTTATGAGGCTTATGATAACCTTAGGCAAGTTAATGGACCCTAATGGATTGAGCCCAAACATGAACAACCCTTATCGGACTCGTAATGGGCCCAAAAGCCCATTACCGGAGCTTAATGGCTTATTGAATAAGCCACAAGGTAAAACAGCTTAAAACAGACCCTAATAAGCTTAATAAGATAAGAAAATGAGTTGGGCCAAATAAGGAAATGCTTAATGGACTTTTGCAAGTTTTCGGGTTAAGGTTATTGGGCTAACGAACCCAATAAGCCTAAATAAGCTCATCTGAGCTTATTTATAAGCCCAACAGTTAAAGTAGCTTAATTGAGCTTAACCAAAGTCCTTGTCACTTTTGAAAACCCTTTTGAACTCTTAGAAGCTTAATTAGAGTTGATGTTGGGCCGAAAAGCCCAATAAGCTCATCCGAGCTTATTTATAAGTTGCCAACAGCTTATGTATCTTACTGAAGTAAATAAAACATAAGGACCTAAAGTGCAATTTTTGTAAAGTCAAGGGACTAAAAGTGACAACTTGGAAAGTTAAGGGTTAAAAATGTAATTTAACCAAACTTGAATAAAAGGACTAAGGTTGTCAAACTTAAAAACTTAAGGATATGTTATAAAACTTAAATGATTTTATAAATACTTGAAGTGTCAGACTGGACTTAATATAATAAAAGTATTATAGTATTTAAAGTCAAGGTTTATCGGTGTATAAACTATCAGGTTAATAAATGTATAAATTATTAACGGTACCTATCCTTAGTCGTATACCTTCCCAAGAGCCATCAAGAAATTACAAATACGATAAACATGTGCACCACCACACAAGTGATAACAGTATATATAAACTAGAAATTTATTTTAGTTTATACATTGAGTCTTTAGCCTAAACTGTAGACTAAGACTGGCCGTATTTACTTAGGTATTTGACGGTGTGATTCATACTTGGATATATCTATCATTTTCAGAGGACTATTCACAAAGGTGGGTTCATAGCCTCATGTTTTACAATTATTTAAATGATTTACATCTTTGGGGTGAGAACATGCTTTGTTTTACAAACTGGACGCAAGTGTACATTTTATACTTTGATTATGAGTTTGCCTAAGTAGCGATAACCCACTGAGCCCTATTATCATGAACTGTCAATTGCTAGATTGTGAGCGCGAATGTTATAAATAGATCTATTTGGGATTGACGTCCTCGTTTGGGTGAGTAGCGCTCACTGTGCCGGTCTGCCGGACAACAAAGGTATACCATGTCGGACTTGGGATTTTGCGGGTTAGAACATCATTCAGGGTCATTTATTGGCAATTTATTGCATCCATATACGTCGAGCTTCAGTGTCATGATCTTAGGAAACCATAATTACTTTTTATGATGTTTTCATCTGTTGCTTAATGTTACACTTGGAAAGCTTGCGGATCTACAATTGATTTACATAAACCTATGAATTCACCAACTTTATGTTGACATTTTAAGCATGTTTTCTCAGGTCAATAAGGCACGAGATGCCACTATACATTGGGGGACTACTCTTTGGAAGAGTCAGTACTAAAGATTTAGGATGTATTACATTTTGGGATATTTGTTATAAACCAAAATCTTTACTTTTGTTGTCAAACAATTTGAAGCCATGAGCTTATGTAATGAACAAGTATTTTGTTAAATCCAATGTATCTTTTTAAATGACACGTTTAGTGGTCATTCTCTTATCTTGTGCTATTGATCTATGAAGTAACGCCCACGGATATTCAACATTCCGCTGCGACCCAGATTTGGGGGTGTTACAGATTGGTATCTAGAGCCAAGGTTATAGAGAACCGGGTCAAAAGTTTTTGTCTGGACTATAACCATTTTCAAACGTTGTTTTCACAAATAGGATTTGCACGAGACATACATGCATTACTTGTTTGCATCTAGCACATATATGCTTACATGATACATACTATTTTAGCATTAGTAGGTTACTAAGTGCTTACATGATTGATATATGCGTATATAATATTTTGGAACGCGGACCGGGACCCGAAATTGGTACGGTCAGGTCCGGTCGGTATTCGGTCCAGGTCCGGTACTAAACTGAATTATTCATCGGGTTTTTGGTCGGACGGACCTGACCGACCGGTACCGGATGAGGTAAGGACCGAATTGGTCCAGAATACGGACCGCGGGACCGGATCGAGAATACCTTCAGTCCTTCACCCCTTCCCCTCAGGTCCTCGGTCGGTCCTGGTTTCGGGGTCCGGTCTTTCCGAGTTCGTCGGTCGGTCGTACGGTCCGGTATGCTCACCCCTAAACCCGAGCACACAAAGATTAGAATTATCGAACAAAGCCCTAATGATGTTTCCTAGAATGCTCATTATCCCTTTTTCTTATATATACAGAATCCACATAATTACTCTGAATTATCATCAATAATACTCATTAATGAATTATTGAATTATCATCAATAATGCTATATTTATCATCAATAATAAAAATATAATTTCTTTCCTGTCATTTTTTGTTATATTTACATCGGTGTATATCATTAGAACGTCATTATCACTCACTTTTACTTACCAGTAGTTAATAATAACATAATGGATACATTTTATATGTGTAGAAATGGGCACAAGTACGAGGAATTGTCGGCGATTTACGACGGTGGTGGGTGGGGTTGGTGGTGGAGGCGGTGCTTGATAGTGATGGTGGTGGAGAGGCTTGGTGGCGGCGAAGATGATTGGGGTGGTAGTGGTGGTAGTGGCTGGTGAACTTGAAATGTAAAGCTTAACGGATGGTCGTTAAATATTTAACGAAACTACCCAAATCGGCCAAAAATATAAGTTGAATGCCTTTTTATGCAAGAAAAATAGTACGATACATTGATTGAAAATCACCCTTAAGTTAGATACTTTTTTGTGCTATTTGCCTTTACTTTTACTCCCTGTATAATCTATCATAAATAAATACGGAGAAATAATTTTTTTTAGTTCAGGGAGCTTATATAGCCTTCCTAAACTATATTTATATGAGTAAATTGCAAAAATCGTCCTTAAGGTTTAGCCAAATTGCATGTTTTGTCCCAAATAGTTTGCAAGTGCATAAATAGTCTCAAAATCAAACTATTTTGCAAAAAATCGTCCCTGGTTAAAGATGAAACATGCAATTTGGCTAAAGCTTAGGGATGAAACATGCAATTTGGCAAAACTATGTGGGACGATTTTTGCACTTTGGCTAAACTTTAGAGACGTTTTTTGCACTTTTAAAATATTTGGGACGAAACATGCAATTTTACTAAACCTTAGGGACGATTTTTGCAATTTACTCTATTTATATTAACAAACTGGAAATACTAACTGAAACAACATTTTGACTAACTAAGATGCATATTTACATACGTAAAATAAAGGAAAAATCATTGAATCCTTGTTTTTTTTTCTTTTTTTTTTCCTTTTAAATCATACTACATTATGGCTTAATTTGGCGACCACGCAGGTAAATATAGATAGTAGTCGTATACATGAAAATAAACTTTTATTTAAAACATATTACTGGGAGTAGGTGTGACCTAGTTACCCACTATCTCCACTGTTTTTTTGAAAGGCACCACTCTTCACATGAACAAAGTAGTCAAGTATGACAGTTTACCTACCATCTTTACAAGTTAGCACCAAACATTCAAATGTCTTGTCACTTCATAAACAGAAACATATAAACTGTAACTTTCTTTCTTTAGACTACAATGTTAGTTCAGTAAGCTGTGAAGAAACTATATAAGAGCATCTACAATGCTAAAGTTTTTGAAATATTTTTTGCTATTAATTAGTCACTTTGTAATTATATTTCATTTAATGAGAAGTCATTTACAAGTCATAACTACAATGCTAACAAGTCATTCTAAAGCTTTATCATGACTAAATAAATATAATATAATAAGAATGACACAGAGAGAAAAGATTTTTGCAAAAGCTTTTAGTTTATCAAGTCTTTGCCAAAAAACTTTTACTACAATAGTTAAAACCTTTTTAAAAGCTTGATAGAATAGTAAAAAGTCTTTTAAAAACCTTAGCATTGAAGATGCTCTAAGTTGTCCAATAATTAAAATGAAACATACAAAATTTTTATGGGAATATGTTAGCTACAATAAATTGTAGCCAATTGGCTACATTTTTATGCTATAAATTGTGAGTCCCTGAGTATGAAAGTGGGTCTCTGAGTCTATTGTGCGGATCCCTGAATCATTCTTATGTATTTTTTGTGAAGAATTGTAGCTAGTTGGCTACAGACATTGTAGCCAAGTTATCCTCAATTTTTATATGTAATACAATATGTAAACACCTCTAAAATCATTTATAAACATATACACATATTTATCTTTCACTTATGTATGCTACAATAGGCATCGCACAAAAAACGACTACACAAATCACATCTGTAAGTCGCTAACCAAACAACTTCTTTTAAAGTAAGAGTATAAGAGGACAAATACAACAAACGACCAATACGTAGCTTAAAACTTCATTTATGTATCAACATACAAAATAGTAAATAAAGCTACAAACATTAAACTTATGTTTACGTACCTAGTTTGCTAAAGCAGATATTGGACACCTTTTTTTGGAAACAAAAACAAATATCTGATTACATCCTCCAATTGCTAACACAGTCTTTCGTGTTGGTGAGGTTGTTCCTACTCATCACCATTATATTTTCATGGGCAACTTTGAAAAATATGTAAACTATAAGCCACACTATTAATACAGAAAAATCATCTGATCATTAGAAATCTCACTTTGAGTGCATATATTCAAGCAAGCAACCATTATCTTTCATTACCATGGTAGTCGACAAATTAAGCATCAAAGTCCCTTCACTAAATTATCTCTTGCTACCACTTGAACAATATCATCACGCACCTGCAAGAATACAAAGTTTGAACAAAAAAAAACAAATAGCCGTGTTAGCCGAGTCACTAATGTATATGAACAGCATTTCTTCACATTTTTTGAATCCAAGCGAATAAAAACCAAGCCTACAGTAAAAAGAAACTAAATAAAAAACTAATCCAACCAAATAAAAATCACGTAAATAAAACATGTCCAAATAGTAATATCAGAACCAAAGTTTCTCTAACTTAATACTTCTTACTTGATCCACCATTGATTCGTTTCATAACCTTTGTGGAATGCTCAGAGCTTAAAAGATGATACTGATATGCCATAACTCCATTAGAAGCCATTACTTCTTCCACCACCTTCTGCCTCTTTGGATCGACATTGTCATCACTTACTAATGAGCCATTATCCTTCCTTTTATTCCTATCTACAGTGACTATTTTGCCTTCTTCCGTGTACTAGTTCATCAAATCTTCTAACGATGTTTTGGCTGATGTGGGGCAGGAATACGCCTCTTTAGCGTTTGTAACTTTCTTACGATCTTTTTATGTTTCTGTCCTGCAAGATGTTTGATGAGCTCTTGATTGGATGTGCATGAAACCCCACAAAGCTCACATTGTGTTGAGTTGCCTTCTTTTGGATTGACAACTACGCCCTTCGTCATGCTAATCAGCAGACTAGGCGTCGAGATGCCTTCTTTTGGATTGACACTCGTCATGTTAACCAACTGACTAGACGTTGAGGGCAACTCTGGTAGTTTCCCTAGTTTTAGAAGGTTCTTTAAATGTTTCTTACCAGATAAATGCTTTTTTTTGACCTTTTTGCTTGTACAACTGACCTTACAAACTACACACCAAGTAGGCTTATTATTTCCATCCATATTCACAGTTTCAAATTTAATTGGCTTCAAATCTTCCAAAGGCATTGCAATTGGTGCCATTTCCATTAAAGTTTGCGAGGCCTGGATGGCGTGGATTTGTTCTGATAGTTTAAGGGTTTTGAGATGTGGTTTCCCTAAAATATGTCTTTCAAGACATTCTTCGCTACTACAACTGACTTTGCAAATCTTGCACCACAACAAGCCATTTTGTGCCCCATCATTGGTCTTGGTTATAGACGTTGGATCCATACACATAGGTGTAATCATCTATTATGCACCATACAACCAACTATATAAGAATCGCCACTCAAAAAGGAAAAAAAAAATGCAAAACAGAATAAGAAACATTAAGAATAGCTAAACCACCAAATTAAAATTAGTTATAAGACTAAAGATCAAGACTTTATAGTTTACCTGATCCTCGGTAACTATCTTTTGATAATGACATCCGGGATCGGGAATGCTGCAAACAAACAATGAATCTACTACAGCCAATGCTTCCTTTTGCAACGGGTCTTGGTTCTTTTTGTTGTCAGGATGTTGGTTTAAAGTGTCATTTGCAATAGGTGACTCCGTTTCTTGTGTAGGTTCAGATGAAAAGAGAAGAGTTTGGGCATTCTTTAGATGTGTGTTTCCTTCTTTATGTCCATCACAGACAATGGATGGGGTGCTTTCAGTTTGGATAGGCGTAGCTACCACATCGCTGGGTCGAGCGCTGACTTCAGAGTGTGCAGTGGAATTGGAAGTGGAGGACACAACGAGGACTATTTGGGTGTTCTTGAAATCTTTCACAGACGGTTGAGTAGTTGTTTTGGAGTGAGCAGGGGAATTGGAAGTTGTGGACACCATGGGTAAAGGGTCACTCAAATTTACTCCTGCCTGAACATGTCAAAGTAGTCAGTACACATTCATCAATGCGCAACATGCAACATTAGTTTAAATGCTACGTAAAACAAACCAACTGTAACATGATCTCAAAATCCTAAAACATTCCTCAATGGGCACAACAAGTCAACAAGAGTCAAATGGTTCAAAACAGAGTCCTAACTTGTGTTACTCAAAATCCTTGAATCTATTCCAACCCCTTTGCCTAAAAATAAACTAATACGCCAAGAGCGATACATACATGATTCAAACCAAAATTCATAACTTGTATTCACCAATTTTGAACCACCTTAAACTCATATGTATAATACAAGTATCAAACCATGTACTTCTCACTTCAAACAATCAAATGATCTATATCAAAATCCTAGGGTTCGTTTGGTAGGACGGAATGAAATGTCAAATGAATGGAATGAACGACGTAATGGAATAAATAGTGTAATGAAATGATTCATTACTGTTATTAATCATGTTTGGTTTGTATGGTAAGACGTAATGAATCGATAATAAATAGACTAAAATACCCATTGATGATAGAAAGTTATTTAATGTGGTTAGTTGATTGTGGAGTTTACGTAGTGTTTGATACGTTGTAATCGAAGAGGTAATGTAAAAGATTATTACGATGTAATAAAAAAATGTTGTTTGTTTACAATTATAGTGTGTAATCTCATTACAAGAAATGACCTATTACACCAAAATCATTCCTTAGGGGTCTCTTCCTTTTTTTTCATTACATCCCGTAATGAAATCAAAATTACATTAAACACCACAATCAACTAACCACATTAAATAAACTTTCTATTAGCAATGGGTATTTTAGTCTTTTTATTATCGATTCATTACGTCTTACCATACAAACCAAACATGATTAATAAATCATTACATTACACTATTTATTCTATTACGTCGTTCATTCTATTCATTTGACATTTCATTCCGTCCTACCAAACGAACCCTTAATGTAATTTTGATTTCATTACGGGATGTAATGAAAAAAATGAGGGGGCTCCTAAGGAATGATTTTGATGTAATGGGTCATTCCTTGTAATGAGTCATTACACAGTATAATTGTAAATATACAACATTTTTTCATTACATCGTAATAATCTTTTACATTACCTCTTTGATTACAACGTACCAAACACTACGCTATACTTTTTACTAAATATTATTGAATTAATTTGGACCCAATGACCCATTTAGCTATTAACCATGACAAACACCATCTATTTCTCTAGTTCACATGACAGATCTAGACCGTATGATTTTGTGGCTGTATGGACTTGATTCTAAATGTGTAGGTAGGGATGAGCACTGGGTACCGATTATCCTATTGAGGTACGAACAGTTCACCGATTTGGTGGTAACGATTTTTTCCCGAGCATAATTTAGTGGTACCGGTACCGTATGGTTGCCGTCACGGGTTTCGCGGTACCTACGGTTACCGGTTCCGGTCGGTACCGGTACGGGAAATCGAAGGTTTTTTCGTTTTTATCGGTAATTCCCGACTTTGGTACCGGTAAATCGATACCGAAATTAGTGTCCGATTTTTTTTTTTCTCGAATCATGGTACGGTCAGTACCGTTATACCGGGATTCACGGTTAAGTTTCGATCCCGGACCGGTACGGTTCCGGTTCGGTACCGGGATTCGGGTCTATATGCTCATCCCTATAAATGTGTATGTAGAAGTATGTTGGTGTATATTGTATGTTGCATGTTGACTTTTGTTAAGATACGCTTGGCTTTTGTGTTTTTATGTTTCTGGGCTATTTGTTCTTAGTTTGCGAATAAAACTGACATTATATACATATACTATGTGTGGAATAAAACTATGTCGTTTTGACATATTTGCTACAGTGGTGCTACCAGTATGGCCGCAATGGGCTATTCCTAATTTGGGTCGGGCCCATAAGTTGACACTTTTTTTTTTTTGTTTTTTTTTTCTTAATAGACAACTTTCAAAAAAAAATTTGATCGCACAAAATTAGGAAACAAAATTACAAAAGTATCTTATTTTATTCGATCTTTAATATATTACAACATTGTGGGACAAATCCACTTGTCGTTTGAAGTGGGCCACATTGCTACGTAATGGGCTACCATTTTGGGGTCTAGCTTCGATGATTTTTGGTTTTTTTTTTATTTTTTTGTTGTTGTTTTTTTTTAATTAGTATGCACAAAGTCAAGAGGAAAACAAAATTTTACAATAGTTCTTGAATTATTCTGATAAAAAAATTTACCCGCAGAAACATCTTTCGATTACCTAATACTTTATTAAATAATCGATATGGTCACAAACGTACATCCAATTATTATAAAAAAAACCCTATAGCAAAAAAAAAAACAACAACTTTAAACATGAAGGACCCACACATTAAGCCATATAAAAAAATTATTACTAATATAACATTTGTCGACAAAACTAGCTTTACAATTCGCATAAAATATGGCCCAAAATCTGGACCAAAGTAAAAAAAAAAAAGCAGCCCAAAATTAGCCTGAATCTGGCCAAAAGTAAAAAAAATATACAAAACGGTCCCTCAATCCTGTTTAACTATTTACGATTTTCTTACACAAAAATATCCGTAAAAAAAATTAACAACAAAACACACTTCATGTTTTTATTGTTTCACAACTTTTTACATCATCGGGCCAAAAAAAAATATCGAACCGTTCCCAAAAAAAGAAATGTATTCGCGAAAGAAAAAATTAACCCGTCCCAACGCAAAAAATAAATTCTGAATCGGTACAAATAAAAAGGAAATATCGGGAAATTAACTAGCCAAAAAATCGCCTTAAATCTGGCTCAAAGTAAAAAAATAATACAAAAACGGACCCTCACCTTTTTTAACTATTTACATTTTCTTACAAAAAATTCACTGCAAAAAATTTACAAACCGTCAAAAAAAAAGAAAATATTGGAGAAAATATTAGCCTGTTTTCGTCCCAACGCAAATTTTTTTTCCCCGAATCATACAAAAAAAGAAAATATTAAAAATTAGCCCCGCCATAACGCATCGCCCAAAAAAAACCCCCCGAAACTTAAAAAAAAAATTATTCGGGAAAAAATTAGCTCCGCCGCAACGCGCCGGTTCTTTTGCTTTGTTATATACATATACTATGTGTGGAATAAAACTATCTCGTTTTGACATAGTTGCTACAGTGATGCTACAGTAACCGGCCCATTGGGCTTCTACTTTGGGTCGGCCCATTTGACACTTTTCTTTTTTGGGTTTTTCTTTTTCTTTAACTAGGCAACTTTAAAAAAAAAATTGCTTCGCTTACAAAAATAGGAAACTAATTTAAAATTTACTTTTTTATTAGATAAAAAATATCCGCGGACATGGAGACCAAACATAAGCTCCATATAAAAATAATATTGCACAAAAATAATAAAAAAAAATTTTTTGCTCCGCCTCTGGACCCAATGACCCATTTAGCTATTAACCATGACAAACACCATCTATTTCTCTAGTTCACATGACAGATCTAGACCGTATGATTTTGTGGCTGTATGGACTTGATTCTAAATGTGTATGTAGAAGTATGTTGGTGTATATTGTATGTTGCATGTTGACTTTTGTTAAGATACGCTTGGCTTTTGTGTTTTTATGTTTCTGGGCTATTTGTTCTTAGTTTGCGAATAAAACTGACATTTTTAATTAATTTTGGAACCAATTTATGTGGTACTATAATTAAATGGGTTAAACCAAAGTCCTAAACTCCCCTGTTCCAAAACTTTGAAAATCAACACAACACATGCATCTACTTCTAAACATGTACGACAACTGCAAGGTCAATCAAAGCATCTATTAACTTCTAACAAAATCTAAAACATCTATTAACTTCTAACAAAATCTAAAAAAAACATTCGAAAAAAAAAACTGTCACCTTCATCTTATGTTACAATCAAACAAAACTTTAAACACAACATATATATGACTTAACAAGCTAAGAACTTACATGTTCAGAAGCAGTTAAATCATATGTTCTTGCAACACATTCACTGCGTGAAACAACACAAGGATCGATATCCATAGGGGATATAATCTCCATCTTTTGATCACAATGTGGTTTCTTGATCAAGAACGTGACTGGGTCAATTCCAGGAGGGTGAATTATGGGTGCAGGTACATTATAACATGCTAACAAAGGTGTGAGAATGGGTATATCCAACTGTCTTTCTTTCATCATAGTAAATTAGTAATGTATAAATCTTTATGGTTTTTGGTTTTCAAGAATTTTTCTGTAATAATGGTGAAAACTGTGACAAGAAAAAAAGTTGTAAGTTTTTGGGTTTTCAAGAATCTTAAATACTGTAAAAAAGTTGTAAGCATACCGTAATAAATGATAATAATAGGGTACTACTATTATAATCGATTGATACCTCTGACCCACCAGAAAGGGAGGCGATTTGCACACTCTTATAATTTATTTGCACACTCAAAATGCAAAACAGAATAAGAAACATTAAGAATAGCTAAACCACCAAATTAAAATTAGTTATAAGTAAGAGCTGAAGGGGCTGTAAGTAATAAATGTGTGTGTGGTGAAATTAATGATGTCCTTCAAGTAGTAAATGCTTGGGTATTTATACTACTTGAAGTACTGTTTAGAAATATTGTTCTTGACACCTTGGGAATGAAGGAGACGACATATGCCTAGCCTTTGC
>BQNB010116199.1:10074-21408 GCA_026074375.1 Tanacetum coccineum
TAGAAGATAGAACGAGTTAACCGAACTAGTTAACCGAACCAGTGGAACCGATCCAGTTGGTTTTAGTTAGAACCGAACGAGTTGATCTCAGTTGGAACCGAACGAGTTTTCTTAAGTTGGAACCGAACTAGTTTCTTCAGTTAGAACTGAACTAGTTGATTTAGTAGGAACCGAACGAGTTGATCTCAGTTGGAACCGAACGAGTTTTCTTAAGTTGGAACCGAACTAGTTTCTTCAGTTAGAACCGAACTAGTTGATTTAGTAGGAACCGAACGAGTTGATCTCAGTTGGAACCGAACTAGTCGTTTTGTGTTG
Organism: Tanacetum coccineum; assembly: GCA_026074375.1. NCBI lineage: Eukaryota > Viridiplantae > Streptophyta > Magnoliopsida > Asterales > Asteraceae > Tanacetum > Tanacetum coccineum. The sequence goes on from BQNB010116199.1 coordinate 10,390, forward strand.
GAACCGAACTAGTCATTAGTTGGAGCCGAACTAGTCATTCCTTTGAAAACCGAACTAGTCATTTTGTGTTGGAGCAGAACTAGTCATTCAATTGGAACCGAACTAGTTGGAACCGAATCAGTTGGAACCGAACTAGTAACTTTCCAATTAAAACCTATCAACTCAAATTTCTAAATTATACGGTTATTTCTTTGACTTGTAAAATCCCGTGAAACATTAACTTGTTTTCCCGGTTTTGTCGAGAATTGTAAAATCCCGTGTAGTTTCAAGAATTATTTCAAGACTCAACAACCACACATTCAAACACAATTTCTTTCTACCACCGATCGATCAATTAGTAATCTTTTTGATACCACGTTATCAATGACGACTCTTGCTGATAAATCACTTCTCTCGGGTGGTGACAATAAACCACCGATGCTTGAAAAACATTTGTATGATTCATGGAAAAGCAGAATGGAACTTTATATGATGAATAGACCACATGGTAGAATGATCCTTGCTTCCGTTGAGAAAGGTCCACTCGTCTGGCCATCAATCACAGTGGATGGTGTAACAAGACTTAAGGAATATACTGAGCTCACCCCTGCAGAAGCCATTCAAGCTGATTGTGACATCAAAGCAATTAATATCATTCTCCAAGGCCTTCCAACAGAAATTTATGCTCTTGTGAGTCAACATCGTGTAGCCAAGGATCTTTGGGAGAAGATTAAACTGCTCATGCAAGGAACGTCGTTAACAAAGCAAGAACGAGAGTGTAAGTTGTACGATGAATTTGATAAGTTCACTTACAAGAAAGGAGAGTCGTTACACGAGTACTACTTGAGATTCACACTGCTACTCAATGATATGAACATCTACAAGATGCCACTGGAGCAATTTCAAGTTAATACCAAGTTTCTGAACACACTTCCTGATGAATGGAGCAAATTTGTTACTGATGTTAAGTTGGTCAAAGACTTGCATACTACCAATGTTGATCAGCTTCATGCTTACTTGGAACAACATGAACGACATGCAAATGAAGTTCGTTTGATGCATGAACGTAACTCCGATCCTCTTGCTTTAGTTGCATCTCACCAAATAACACAGTCACCTTATCAAACTCATCAACACACTTACCAAAACACTCAACTTCAACCACCAGCTTCAACATATCCATCTCCACAGTATGGTTCACCTTATCAGTCTCAACAATACTCAACTCATCAATCATCAACACCTCTTTCAGTAACTTATCCATCCAATGATTTTCAATCATCAATTCACCACAACATTTATTCTCCATCATCATCCATTCCTCAATTATAATATCCTCCCCAAATTAACCAACAATCTAAATTTTCCTAACAAGACTCCGGTCTAATTGTTCCAGTGTTCCAGAAAGGTAATGATCCCATTGATGCCATTAATCACATAATGTCATTTTTGACTGCAGTTGTCACCTCCCGTTATCCCACTACCAATAATCAGCTGAGAAACTCGTCTAACCCTAGGCAATAAGCTACCATCAATAATTAAAGAGTGACACTACTTCCAATTCCGGGGAGACAAACTTCTTTTGCTGTGGGTACTTCAAGGACTTACACTCCAAGAGCAAGTGGAAGCAATTCTGGAAAACAGAGGACGGTTATTTGCTACAACAACAAAAGGGAAGGTCACATGTCCAGACAGTGTACCAAACCAAAGAGAAAAAGGGATAATTTGTGGTTTAAGGAGAAAGTGTTGTTGGTACAAGCTCAAGCACATGGTCAAATTCTAAATGAGGAGGAACTAGCTTTTTTGGCGGATCCAGATATTCCTGAAGGTCAAAGCACACAGACTGTCATTACTTATAATGCTGCTTATCAAGCTGATGATTTGGATGCATATGACTCTGATCGTGACGAACTCAACTCTGCCAAAGTTGCTCTCATGGCGAATTTATCTCATTATGGTTCAGATGCTCTTGCTGAGGTACATAATCATGATAATATGAATAATGATGTGGTAAATCAAGTTGTGCAGATGATGCCGTCTTCTCAACAGTCAAATGTTGTGAATCATTCAATGACTGAAATAACCAGTGATAGCAATATCATTCCTTATTCTCAGTATGTGATTGAATCACAATAAGCAACTGTTTAGAAGTCTAACTCTTCTGCACAACAAAATGATTTGATATTATCTGTGATTGAACAACTTAAAACCCAAGTAGCTAATTGTACCAAGACAAATCTGGAAAATAAGAGTGTCAATGATACCTTAACTGCTGAGCTTGAAAGATATAAGGAACAAGTTAAAGTTTTGAAAGAAGGACAAAATGTTGACTTAAGGAGTAAGGATAACGTTTCAGACATATGTGCATAGTCTATAGAGATTGATCTTCTTAAACAAACTCTTTCAGAACATTTAAAAGAAAAGGAATCTTTATTACAAATGGTTACTCTTCTAAAAAATTATTTTAAGAAAGAAGGATCTAGGAACATTGATAGAGAAATAGCTCTAGAAAAGCAGATCAAATAACTAGATAATATTTTTTTTTAAAGAGATCAATTTGCACAAACTGTTCACATGTTGACGAAACCTCAGTTTTTCTATGATAATAACACTAAACAAGCTCTAGGTTTTCAAAATTCCTTCTATCTGCAGAAAGCTCAGTAGTCGAAACCAAAGCTATATGTTGGTGATATTATTGTTCAAACTAATCCTATTGTTATTCCTGACTCAGAAGAGACCTTAGCACTTGCTAAAGAAAGTCGTTCCAAAATGCTTTTAAAACATAAGGATAATATGATGTTAGAAAAGAAAAAGCAAGTTGATACCACACCAATAGATTATGCTGCTTTTAACCAACTTTATAAAGATTTTCCAACATGATTTGTTCCATAAACTGAATTATCTATTGAACAAGCCTTTTGGTCTTAGAATTATGTGAATTCTTCAGAACCCACACTTTCTATTAGACCCACCAATGTTGAGGTTCCAAAAGAACTTCCTAAAGTCAGCATGGTTAACACGAGTTGGAAGAAACTTAAACACCATCTTGCTAACTTTGATGTGGTAGTCAAAGAAAGGACCACACCCACAGCTATCACTGAGGGTTCGTGGGGTTTCAAACATACAAAAGCTTGTTTTAGGGATGAAATAATTCCATTTGTAAAAGCTCTGAAGGACTTATTTAGTACATGATAAGTGTAGAATACACATATCCATTTATGCTTAAAATAACCCAATTAAACCCAAAACATACCAAAAATCAACATCGTGATTGATCAAAAACATTGAATTAAATGAATCAAGTTTTGAACGAAAATGAACGACTCTTGGAACAAGTGATGAGCAAAGATATTGTGAACTTACTTGTTAATCCTTCTGTGGAGAATGATTCTGTGAATGTGCATGAATGTCAAAAGTGTCTCAAACTTAAGACTGAGCTTCAAACGGATTTTGTTAAAAGGGAAACTTACGATAAACTATTCAAAAGTTTTACCATTCTTGAAAAACATTGCATCTCTTTAGAAGTTGACACTCAACTTAAACAGGAAATTTTTCAAAGGGAAAATTCTATTTCAAATCAAAGTGTTCCAAGTTTTGATCAATTGTTTGAATTAAATGAATTGAAAGCTCAGTCCCAAGAGAAAGACACGGTAATTAAGAAGTTGAAAGAGAGAATTAAATCTCTAAGTGGAAAAATGGATAAGGATAAGATCAAACAGGACTTATAAGAGATTGAAATCATAAATAATGAATTGATCATAGTGACAAAGCTTATGCTAGAATGAGCATTGAAACAGACCCTATAAGCAACTTTTATGACTCGATTTAAACCGAACACAGTAATTCGATCAAAAGAACAATGTGATGATTTAATTAATCAAGTCAATATAAAGTCTGTGGAAATTTTCTGATTTAAATGCTAGTCTTCAGAAAAGCATTGGCAAATAACAACATTAAGATAATTAAGGAAACTAAAGAAAAACCCTAGTTGAAAATAATGTTTCAAACCACCACCAGTGATCAAGTTCATCAAGTTAATGGTGGAACCAATAACTCCTAAGATTTTGAATAAAAGGACAGCTCATCTCAGCCTATAATTAAGCATTCTCAGCGAAGAACCGCGGGGGGGTGGATTAGGGGGTTCTTAGTCGATCATATTAAAAAGCTAATTATCCCTTAGATCACTCTTAGAATCATCTGTAATATGACTAAACGTAATTCAGTGAGATGCGTTCTAAAATCAGTTAAAACCTGCTCCTAGTATCAACATTTCTGAAGAAACAATTAGTTGGCTTGTGGACCCCGATGAACAACGTCAAAAGGATTTAGATACACTGATCCCAGTAACATCCTCAAGAAACACAAAAACAGCCTCCACACCTCAGCACCTAGCTCTAAAACAAACCCTATTTGTCTTCTACAGTAGTAAAACAGTCTACTATTGCTACGGATCACAGCCTTCAGGCAATACAAAGAAAGATAAAATTCAACAAACACCAAGTAGTACTCTGAAGAAATAAATAAGCCCACCCTAGAAAGTTAAAATCTAGTTTTGAAAAAATAAAAGACTGTGTTGTTGCACCTAAAGGAACTGCTCATGTGCAACATTCCAAGCTTAATGCGAATTATGAACTTAAATGTGTTAAGTGTAATGGTTGCAATGTTTTTCAAAAATCAAGATTTGTGTGTTCTTAAATTTATCAAAAATGTGAATGCTACTGTGCTAAATCTAATCTGTTAAACAAAATTTCAAAGAAGAAAGCTTTAGAAACCAACAAGAAATGTGTTTACAAATATTGGATACATCTGGAGACCTACTGGTCAGACCTTCACTATAGTAGGAAATGCGTGCCCTTTAACTAGGATAACCACAACTACTAAAGTGCCCCTTATGAAATCATCTGCTCTAGATAAAAAACACCTAAACCTATCGTCACATTGGTTTACTCAAGGAACCTAAGGAGTTCAAAACTAGTGTTCCTGTTAACAATTATAAGATATTAAATCGTAAATGCTAACAATTCGAAACCAGTCAAATTCCCAAGGATCCCATAGTTTCCAATGTTCCATCTTCCTCTCTTGATGAATGTCAGTCCGTTAACCGAATTGTCCTCTGGATTGGACTCCGGCTGCTCCAAAGCATATGACCGAGATCGCTCTCAGCTCCCCAACGTTCATCAGCAAATTCTTGGGTACAGTCACAATTCGGGTAATGATCATAGTTGCAAAGATTATGGGTTATGGAGACTACATATGGGGAATGTTACAATTCAAGGTTTTATTACGTTGATAAGACTTGGGCATAACAATTCTCTTGGGACAAATTTGTGATTCTAAACCTAGAAGTTGCGTTTCGTCACACACCTGCTACGATTTTTCGCAATCTAGAAGATGTTGATTTAATTACTGGATCTCGAGATAATAGATAAGTTAGAATACAGAATATCTATTTATGCTAAAATAAGCCCAATTAAACCCAAAACAACCAAAAATAGCAAAAATATGCTTGTATTTGTGTTTTGTGTGCAAGGTACAGATAAGACAAAATCACTAGATACAGTCAAAATCAAGCAAACTGGACACGAGATTCAGAAGAGTACAAAAAGAAAGCCAAAGAGCCAAGGCTCAGCCCAAACCTTAGCTAAAATCCTTTTATACATTCCACAAGACCAATCTTGGAAAATTTCCAGAAGTTATTTATAACTAGAAAGGAATCATCAAAGAAAGGACTGAAATCGCCAAATAGGGCAAAGTAAACCTGAATTTACCCCGTACTCATATATAAAAAAGCGGGTAACTCCAAACACTATTCATCGTCTTCCATAAGTCAAAAATCACAAGAAAACAGTCAAAATCGAGCAAGCACGGACACGAGAATCAGAAGAGTACAAAAGCCGGAAGCAAAGCCAGGAAAGTCAAGCCTCAGTCAAATCCAGTCAATCTATGGTCAATAAAAGTCAACAAAGCCCATCTTCCTTTTATAACATCCACAAGGGCTAGTTTTGCTATTTTCCAAAGTTATTTATAACTAGAAAGAGAGGAAAGAAAGAGAAGGACCACTTGTGCAAACTCCCCAAACTCTAACAGTTTTAACTGTCGAAATAAGGGCGCCAAAGGTGTTACTATTCACCTTTCTTCCCCGTTTCACCATTCAGGGTAAATCAAAGGGGTTTTCTAAATTAAAGGGTGCTTAGGTTAATTCATGAGCTCTCTAACACAAATAAAAGGACAAATCTGTCTTTATCAAAGGATTACTTAACCTCCCCTCAAGAAGAGCCACGTCAACAATGGTAAAAGCACAAATTTAAGTGGATTTTTGTGCTAAAACACTCACAAAAGAAGCACAAACGTCACATCAATGGAATGACACGCTGGCAATCTTCAGGTGTCCACAGTTTGATCAAACGGCCACTATTGATGCTCGGATGATTGAAGAAATGATTGGTTGAGATTGAAAGATTGGAGAGTAGGGCAAGAGATCCTAGAAGCTTCTTTCAGGACCTATAAATAGGCCTCACTTCTCACACGCACATATCTAGTTTTTTTTAGTAATTTTTAGTTTAGCTTAATTTCGTAATTTTACTTAAATGTTTTTGTAGTAATGTAATTCAGTTTTCAATATCCCAAGTAATGTAATCGTAACATTTATAATTGAAATTTCATTTTTCTTAATCTCTCAAAGTTCCTTTTTCATAAACTCTCTTAATAAGCTAAGTTGTTTCAATAAGCTAATAAGCTTATTTTAAGCTCTTTCAGTCTATAAGCTGAAACAGAGCCTATTGAATTCAGTATTAATCTTACTTAAACCTTAAATCAGTTTAATCTTTCATGGATCTCATTGGATATGAGCTTTTTGGAAGGGGATCTTAAATTGGAAGAGATCCCAAGGACTTTACTCTAGCTTATCTAATAAGCTAGGGAGCTTGCAGCTGCCTTTTATCGGTCTCTTTGTTTGCTAGAGGAGTTAGTATAAGTTCTCTCATTTTTTCTTTAAATTCTAGAATTCCAATTTAAATTGCTTAGTTATAGTTTATATGCTTAATATTGCTTATTTGCTTATTCTCTTGCTTATTAGTGTTTAAATATCTCTTCTAGTGCTTATTAGTTGTTTGTCCTCATCTGTTTTTGCTTAAATAGTTATAGATCATTAGTTACTAATTTCTGTCATAAAAACTCACAAAATCCAAAAAAATATTAGCTTAATTAGTTAAGATCTTAGAATTTTACTTATTCAGTTGTTTAATCATGATTGCTAAGTTTGTTTTAAGCTAGTTTTTATCTGGTATTTAGAATTTGTTCATTAGATTCCTCTTAAAAAGTTTTTCTTAAATCTGTCATAGTCTAAAAGGGGTGTTTGGTTTAGTGCACTCTTGAATTGCACTAGCAGTACTAACATAAGTTAGTACTGCTGAACCTTTACACTACCAGTACTAACCATAAGTTAGTACTGTTAGCTTAGATTTTAGCTTGCCAAAATCAGTAGGATTAAGTTTAGTTATAGCTTATTATGAATTTAGTTTTAGTTTTCATTTTCTAGCTTATTTCATTGCTAATTCTGTTCTTAAAAGTCAAATTGCATCAGCAGTACCTTCACTTGAAAGTACTGCTGAATTTTTACACTAGCAGTACTAACCTCAGTTAGTACTGCTGAGTTCTTAGCTTAATTTGGATAAATAATTTTAAGGTTTAGCTCACCAGATTCAGTAGGAGTTAAGTTTTAATATAGCTTAATATAGTTTAAGTCTTTAATCTTGTTTTCTAGCTTATTGTCTTAGCTTATTTTGCGGTCAAAAGTCATAAAAAAGCTTAAGAGCGAACACCACCGCTCCAAGTTCCAGATCATGAGTTGTGTAGTTTTTCTCGTGGATCTTCAGTTGTCGAGAAGCATAGGCTATAACTTTCTCGTTTTGCATAAGCACGGCACCCAAACCCTTATGCGAAGCATCGCAATAAACAATGAAGTTTTCTGATCCTTTAGGCAAGGCCAAAATGGGTGCGCTACACAGCTTCTGCTTAATCAATTGAAATGCGGCTTCCTCCTTCTCTCCCCAGTCAAACTTCACATTTTTCTGAGTCAGCTTAGTCATTGGCTTTGCGATCTTGGAAAAGCCTTCAATGAATCTTCTGTAATAACCAGCGAGTCCTAAAAATTGGCGGATCTCTGTTGCACTCTTAGGAGATGCCCAATCTTTAATCGACTCAATCTTTGCAGGATCTACATGTATGCCTTTGCTATCAATCACATGCCCGAGAAACTGTACTTTTGGAATCCAAAATTCACACTTGGAGAATTTTGCGTACAACTTCTCTTTCTTAAGTAGTTCCAAGATTAGTTTGAGATGTCCTTCATGCTCTTCCTTGTTCTTTGAATAAATTAATATGTCGTCGATAAAGACAATCACAAACTTATCCAAGTATGGTTTGCACACTCTGTTCATGAGGTCCATGAATACAGCAGGTGCGTTTGTTAACCCAAAAGGCATCACTTGGAATTCATAATGGCCATAACGCGTCCTAAACGCGGTCTTCGGGATATCTTCTTCGCGAACCCTCAACTGATGGTAACCTGATCGTAGATCGATCTTAGAGTAGACACTTGACCCTTGCAGTTGATCAAACAAGTCATCAATCCTGGGAAGTGGATAACGGTTCTTTACCGTTAGCTTGTTTAGTTCACGATAATCAATGCACATACGGAACGATCCGTCTTTCTTCTTGACAAACAAGACTGGGGCTCCCCAAGGTGAAGAGCTGGGTCTTATAAATCCCTTGTAAGATAGTTCATGAATTTGTTCCGACAATTCTTTCATTTCTGATGGTGCCAATCGATAAGGCGCCCGTGCTACAGGTGCAGCACCTGGTACCAAATCAATTTAAAATTCTACATGTCGAGTTGGTGGAATACCCGGCAAGTCTTCAGGAAAAACTTTAGGGAAGTCTCTGACAATCGGCACGTCCTCAAGTCGCTTCTCCTCCGACTTGTCTTCGGCTTCCTTTGTAGTGATGTTTGCCAAAAAGACGTCACATCCCTTTGATAGATACTCTTGTGCTTTAGTGCACGAAATGATATTCAGTCGAGATTCTTTCTTTTGGTTGTTTTCGTTTCCTTGAAAGATTAACATTTCTCTTCCGAAAGGAACTCGCACAATCTTCTCGTCACAGATGATCACTCCATGATGCTTTGTTAACCAATCCATTCCAATAATGGCGTCCAAACTACCGAGTGGGACCGGCATCAAGTCGATGTTGAAAGTGTGGTTCATGAAGTTTAGAGTGCAACCTTGAATTATGGTGTTAACTCCTATGATTTTCCCATCGGCTAATTCTACGTCGTAATGATTTTCTAATGTAGTGGGGGTAATGTTAATCATGGTTTGGTGATAACCTGATCTTAAGTCAATCTTCGAGTAGACACTCGACCCTTGGAGCTGATCAAATAGGTCATCAATTCTTGGGAGCGGATAACGGTTCTTCACCGTTAATTTATTCAGTTCCCGGTAATCAATGCACATCCGGAATGACCCATCCTTCTTCTTGACAAACAAGACCGGAGCTCCCCAGGGCGAGGAACTGGGCCTTATAAAGCCTTTGTCGGATAGCTCCTTCAGTTGCTCAGATAACTCCTTCATTTCGGAAGGCGCCAATCGATAAGGTGCCCGTGCTACAGGTGCAGCACCAGGTACCAAATCAATTTGAAACTCCACTTGTCGAGTCGGAGGAAGACCCGGCAAGTCTTCAGGGAATACTTCAGGAAAGTCTTGAACTATTGGCACGTCCTCAAGTCGCTTCTTCTCCGACTTGTCTTCAACCTCTTTTGTAGTGATATGTGCCAGAAAGATAGGGAACCCTTTTTCCAATTCCCAACACAACCCAATAATCATAATAGTAGAAATAAGAGGTATCCAAGATATTCATAACCATTAGGTAGAAAAGGAACTTGTTGACTACGCAACTAAGCCCAACAAAATCGCTCATTAGTTAAGAGAAGAATTCTCTAACTATATACCATACTTATCATTAACACACATATAACAACATTTTACACTATCACATAACAAACAAACACCGATCAATGCCATCATGGTCACAAGTCCACGTGTGTGATGCCTTTATAATTATGTTGGCCACCATAATTATAATTGCATCCTTTCACATGTATACTTACTCCCAAGATTACACCTCTCAATGATAACGCACATATAAGCACATATACCACATTGCACATCTTAAACCACTCCAATATAACACAGAAAGGATGCTTCATTAAAGAAATACTTACTTATATAAAGATAAAATCGAAACGACATAAAGGAACGAAAGTCTCGCAGTGCCTCTAAAATACGAAATATCCGAAAGAAATAATCAATAGCAACGTGACAAGGTAAAAGACGAAATAAACTTATATTAGGCCTCGCTTGGGTTTGAGTTTGCCTTCGCAAGAGTCACCCGACTCTGCGGGTCCATGCCTACTACAAGCATTTGACAAGCGATCAACTACCCTATCTCCTTTAGTTCCATAAGAGGCTCCTTCTTAATTACCTCATCTTTTGGATCTCTATAGCGCTTAAGTCCAATTGGGAAAATGGTTCCCCAATGAAACTTCTTATGGTCTTGGGGAGACATGGCTAAATTATTAAGAATGCAGTATATACTATATCAGGTAACGGTAGACAAAATAACTAAATAAAAAATTAGACAAAAAGGGATAATAAAAGCTATGCAATTAGGGGGGAAGCATAATAATTATAACACTTAACCCCTAAAATACATCTATATGAAGGACTCCTAGGTTATAGTCTAGGCTCAACCACCTACTTCTCTATAACCAAAGGCTCTAATACCAATCTGTCACACCCCGTAAAGGCGGAAACGCGAGGCATAACGAGAATGGATATCATCACAACACAATAGTGTCACAATAGAGAAAACTACATGAACTAAACGAAACATAAGGGACATAAAGTGTCATGAAAATACCCAAACAAACATAAAAGATATCTGACGTCTTGTATTAAATTAAAAAGGGGTTCACATCAATAC